>VXAC01001205.1:226380-260290 GCA_013399225.1 Rhipidura dahli | reverse complement strand
CTTCCTTCCTTCCTTCCTTCCAGCAGTAGGAAGAAAGAGTATTCCACACGTTGCTAAAAATATTGGTAAGCTGATCAAAAGAGGACCTGCAAGATATTCAGGTCTGCCAAAAATGAATTGTTGTTTCAAAATACATTTAGACTTTAGGCTAGGTAACTGTTGAGAATATCTACATCAAATAAGTATTACAAATTGGTTAGGTTTTGCTCACACAGTTTAGTAAGTTCTGAAAATTAAATAATAAAAATTAAGCATTCTTTCTTTCCTTCTATTCCCATTGTTCTAAAGGGCTTGTAATATCAAACAAAAAAACAGACGTGTAGCTATAATTGTCCCTCCTTACTGTACAAAAATACAATCTTTAGCTTTGCCGCTGTAATTGCCAGACTTTCAGGGGTTGAGATGCGCATATGGGTGAAAGGCAACAGAAAAAGAAAATGACATAGCTGTAACGGGCCATCAGTAAAGAAACAACATCACAAATATTCACAAAATAATGTTTAGAACTGCTTCAATTTGCAGTGTCTCTTCTAATCCCAGGATATCTGCCTCTAAACGAAATTGTCAGAAGATCCCATAAAATTGCCAGATGTTGAAATCATATCTGGAACAGATCTTTCCTATTCACATAGTGTAATGAAGGACAGAGAATGACATAAAATTACAATATATTAAATTACATTAATACTTAAAGCATTTCTAGCAAAAAGTAAAACATTTTCCCATCATCCCTGGTTTTCTCTTACTATTAGCTATGTCACTTTTTTGGATCTACAATACTTATAATTTATATAATACATAGTCTTGTAATGCAAAGAATTTTCTCTCATTTTCAGCTACATTGATATGCACTCATTTTACAGAGTTTGACTTATTCTTACAAATGCCATATCTTCACATTGCTCCACTTCTACATAAATAATTTTTAGAGCCATTAAAAAAGCGTCACAAATGGTTCATTTTTATTAAATAGATGAACTCAAATTTAGTTCCATGAAAATTAGTGGAGTGAGAGAAACCCAAGGTTTGCTAATTGGCTTAAGTCAATTCAGTCATCCTTTTATGTAATGGTATATGTTATTAGAAACATTTTAGAATGGTACAATTTTGCTAGCACAAAGTAGAAAAGACAAATGGATGACTTTACTGAGCCTGAAAGATGATTACCACAATTCAGAAATTAGAAATATAAATCATCTAAGAAAAATGGTCTCTTAATCTGGGGAAAGCATGGCCTGTTCATGTAAGACGTGTCCCTTATAGCTAGCCCAGGTACAAAAGTCATAAAAATAACTCTTACTGACTTCAGTAGGCTTTTGATCTGCTATCACGATCATAAGACTTGGTTTCAGTGATTCTGTATCATATATTAAATGTTTCAGTCACAAAGTCCAATCTTCAGGTACCTTTCATCTAGTAGTCCTAGACAGCATCTTGCAAATGGATTAAAATAATAGTCTAGCATTACAGTGTGCTGAGTCAATGCCTGAGAAAGTCTTTAAGAACCACTTTATTTAAAAGAGTAACTTGACTTCTTTCATATGGCTTCTTTCAATGAAGCCCGAATTCTCATGCACAATTTTCTTGGGCAAAATAAAGGTGTTGAAAAGTGTTGCACTGGTTCATCTGGTGAAGGGATAGTAGCTAGAAAAGGAGCACTGGATTGAAAATGTTCCCTTAAGTTCAATGACTTCTGTTACACAGGAATGTGTTTCACACGTCATGGGTCACAGACAGTATGCCACACACAGCATGTATATTTTTAATGGTTTTAAATCCATCTCCAACTGCACATATTATGACAGCTTTTCATTTGTAAAGAGATGCTAAAATACCAGGTCAGAACAAAAAAAGAAACAAATTAGAAAGCAAAAAGTAGAAATAACCCCAAATCTTTGAAAGTAAGCAAAATAACTGTGCTATTTTGCTTTTCAGTTTGAGTTATTTCAAAACTGAAATATATTATATACTCAAATTGGAGACAGTAATATTCTTTCCCTGAGGTAGCTGAAGCTTTTAAACTGAGAGGTGGAACAATTAGTAAAGCAAGGGTCCAGAGTAATGTTTAAAGCTAAAGCAATAACAAATAAAAAATAAATTTCTTTAACTGTGGTCTCTTTCCTGACAGTAATATGAAAATTCAGAGTTGACCTCTCAAGAATGACTTTGAAGATGTGGGTTTACTTACTTTCATTGAGATATTTTAAAGCTTTACTATTACAGCTGAGTCTAAAAACAACTTATGATCAAGGTGCAGAAGATTAAACACTATAAAAAAGGAAATTTATCACTTTGGAAAATAAAAAGAGAAGAAATGTAAGGTAGGTCTGAATCCCCATGGCGTGATTTCTTCTTCTTTCCTTTAAAAAAAAAAAAACAAAAAAACATATTTATAGGTATTGTAATAAAAAAACCCAACATTGCAAAAACAAAGTTCACCTTCTTCTAGCATCTTTGGTATTCAATTACCTTACTATATTTTGTTAATACAGAACCTCATTATACTTGTAGCTAAGTTGTGTTAAGGACTTCATGTTAGAGCCACATATAACAATCTGTCAATTCTGCATGTGAAATTACTTTTACGTTAGGTATTTACCCGTAATAGAGTGTTGTATTCATACAGTGGATAATGTGGATCTCCACTGATTAGTATACTGATGCAGTACTATTATTTTTGAAGTAAGACTTCAATTTACTTTGTATTTCTTCAGAACTGACCAACAAGATGAACCCTGCAGGAGTCCTTTTAATGCATTGACCCATACATAGAAGTTGATAGACAGAATTTTTCAACTGGATGGAGATTTAAAAATATATGTCCATCCATAATTTTGTTGAAGCAAAATCTGATCAAGTTTGTATCTTTGAAGGACATATGACTGTATTGATTCAGTCATACTATTTATAAACAATGTCCCTGAAAGGAAATGCCATTTTTTGTTTATTTTACAAGAATGCACATTTGTGTCTAGTCAACTCAATAAAAGAATTTTCTACATGATATTAACTAATTATTGATTTTTAAAAAATTTCTTTCACCCCAAACTGCAGTGTACGTAATCACCACACTTGGCTATTAAATCTCTTTAAATGTCAATGCAACAAGTGGCTTATAAAACATTTAATTGTAAACTATATAAATTTTAAATACTGCTATTTGATAAGTCACATTTTTAAAATATTTTTTTAAATGTCATGATTTGTAAACCTCTAAGAAAACTTCAGTGAACTAACTTTTAATATTTCTAGCTCAGGCCATCCTGTGACTAGTCTGATGGTTTCATTAGGACAAGGAATGGGAGTCGTAAAGAAAAAAATACCATATTTCTGTAGGCTAAGTAATCCCCAGGGGAAAAATAGAATCGTATTGTCAGAAATTTCACATAATGATACTGAAAAGAATAGGAAACAACTATTCTCTACTAGTCTTAAACTTTTATGGGTGAGGGGAACAGAGCAATTTTGCTCCTTACTGTGAGCCATTTTTCTGTAACGACTGGGCCTGGAATCAGGATGGCAATCAACATGTGCAAGGTATTAAGAATGCTTGCATACCTTAAGCTGAAGAAATTTTAAACACCAATTACATTGTGCAAGAGATTCTGGATTCACTGTGAAGAGTTCTGGATGTTTTAAGGTTTTTTTTTTTTTGCAGAGACTAGGTGTACAAGATTGAAGACTGCAACCCACCATGCAAAATGATGTGTCTTTTCTAACAAATGTGTTTTATTGAGCTCTTGAATTTTAAAACCTAAATTTCTTATGTTTTGATTGATCTATTTTTGTTGCCTTGTGTTTGACTTGCTCCTTTCCTTTCCATTCACTTGTGGAAGAGTGAAAATAAAACCTCCAGTATTTTTATGAAATCAAAAACTTTGTTTACTTTAAGTACTAGTAAATCAAATGTAGACTCCAATATTTAGAGTCAAGAAATCATTCAGGCTAATGTGTACAACCAGTTAAAACACGACTTCTCCACTCTATTTTTGTGCTTTAGTCTCCAAATTACTTCCCATTTTGTATTATTCAGAGATGACCACCAAACTTTAGCATACATTTATTAACTTTTATTTTCCTACTTAAGGTTACTGGCTAAGGTTTTGTGTTTAAGACTGTAATTATGATTAGAATTACTTTTGTGCATTATTAGAAATCGCATGAGTGGCAAATGTTAATATGAAGAATACATGAAAGGTAATGCTCATTATTATTCAATATTATTATATCATAATGTCTATGACACTCTATAGAGCTCAGTAGGCACTCACACATATAGATTTGTCACATGGTCAGAAGTGGTTTCATATGTCAGGCAGTTTCATATTTAATATTTAATGAGAAGACTCAGTTTCAGAGGAATTAATTAATCTACTTCTGAAACTGATATTTTCTCTAATATTGTAAAACTGATACTGCATCCTCTCAGGCCTTCACTGGAATATGTAACTTTTTGTATCTCTTATTTTTCCATGCTTCTCTTTTGCTATTAAATTTATGCTTCTCTCTGATCATACAGTGTTCTGAGATGGTTAACACAAAATCATAAATTCAAAATAACAAATTCTTCTTTGCTAGTCCAGGTTGAGAAAAGTTGATTAGGCAATTTATGTCTTCTTTTTTTCAAGCATGAAATTCTATTGTAGAATTAGATTCCAAAGAAATTAATTCTCTTATCTAGATGTTATTTTTATATTTACATCTTAAACTTCTCTAACTTGTATGATTTAAACTTAAGAGCCTAAATAAAGTTTACACATTCAAAATACATTTTTCTATTGATATCATATCACTCTAAACTTACCAAATTCTGATAAAGAAAATAATAACTATTCACAATAAGGATGGTAAAAACAAGAAATAAAAGTTTTAACCAGTTACATGAAAGACATAGTCAAGAGGTTTTCTGAATATTCAACACTCCTAATATCAGGGCACTTTTCAATTTATGTATATTTTACCACTGCTTCTTAGAAAAAATGAACTAAGGATATGAACTATCCATTTAGCATAAAAAATTTTAAATGTGAGCTAATCATATTACTTCAGGTGGACATAAAATTATGACAGATGCAGGAAAAATTCTTGTTGCATGGCAAGCTCTTGCTTCACACCAATATTTTTTAATGAAACTCAGAAACAAATTACATTCAAGGGAATTAATTGGCCTAAGCAGAATTGAGAGTGGAAGTGAAAGCAAGAGAATGAAACTTGAATGGAGATGGAAAAATTGCCCATACTTAGCTACACTTTTTACAGGCAAAGTTTTTGATACAAAACTGTTTTTCTGAATAGTAAGTGTAAAACAATCACTTCATGCTTTTTATCAGAAAAAAAATCATTCTCTCATTTAAATCCTTTCTACTTTCTAGATGAGGAAATGGGGGTTCTACACGGAATGAAGTCAGATCCACCTGGTCAATTCATATTTATTTGGATAAAACAATATATTTCTTTACAGAATGTTGCAGTTGTTAAGGATGCTCTTCTCTGATACTTTGTATACTCTCATAAATTATCAAGATAAGTGTTCTGCCTTTTCATTTAACCTCATCTCTAAATATGACTGTAATGTAAAAGTCTGGAATAAAAGGATAATGTGTTTATGCATCTCTGTTGAAATTAGTCAAAACACCAAAAAACCCCAACCCTACAGCATAAACAAATGAATGAGATTCAGAAACTATTTTTGTTTAATAATGCTTAAAACAAAAATTTTCTATTCAGACCTAAATTGCTCATGTATTTATTTTGTTCACATTTTTCCACTGTTAATGTTCTTTAAATTGTTATCCTTTATGTATAATAGTTTGTGGAATTTCAAGAAGAAAAGCATCCATCACTTCTAAACATTAAGAGATTTTACTCAATTTGTTCAAACGTTGTATGGATAGTGTGGGAAAGCCTTTAAATGATACAGAAAAGTATAAGGAATTATTTTCTTGCTCAAGACAGTAAAGTTCTGTTTGATTTCAAAAGCAGTGGTAATTGATTGCTTTTTAGCTGGAAGGTGAGGACACTTATGAATCTGAAAAGGTTTCAGCAAACTTTAAGTAACCATCAAAAGTGTTTTCAGCCATGCTTTTTCATTTTGAAATCAAGTTGGAAAATTCCGCTTCTGTTTAGTGTAATACCATATTTCTGTCTTTGGATGAGTTTATCTTTTTCCTACTGGCTCAGCATACTGATTTAAAGATAAGCCAGACTTTTGATGGAGGTGATTTTGGAGTTTTGATGCTGAGCAGGTCTTCAGCCATGAATTAGAACAAAACAATAGGAAAAGAAATAATTTGTGCAGTGTATCAGTAGTAAATCAGTAAGATACACTTTTTCTAATCCTTAAACATAGGGTTTAAGTGAAAAAGCTTTATTTCTTTGAAGAATTTAAAGTTTGGTGTAGCACAAGATAGAATCATACTTGGGAAAATAGCTTTGCTGTAAGACACTTGAGACATATTATTCATATCTGTGAGGTGAAGAGAAAAAAATGAAGCTCTTTTTAATTAGCTGATCACTGTATAAAGTAACATTTTTAAAACAACGTAGAGAAGTCCAGTAGTCACTAATTCATTTAGGCTGTCATGATAGTTGGAATATGCATAAGAAAGGTTGCTTTCTCCATCTCTTTTTAGCACTATTTGGCTAGACAAAACTGAGAGGTGAAGGAAGAATAAATATGCAGTTCTTTCCCACTGTGTTTCATTCAGGTACAGCTGCTGCCATCAGCTGCAACTCTTGAACTTCTTCCTGTTAAATGAAATCAAGGATATTTTTGAATTCTAAGTAATTTCCAGCCCAATGATGAGAACAGTGCCTATACCAATTACCAGTTATGCAAATACAAAATTACTTTGGACTGTTATTGACAATGAGCAGAGACATTAGCCTTAGTGAAACAGACAGATTGCAATCACAAAAGAAACATGGCTTTAAAACATCAGCGTGAAAGTAAAGCAAATGGTTCCAGGAGGTGCTAGAGAGCTGCTCTTGAATTCACAAATCCTTGCTATCTGTTCATCAGTTCAGAGTTCACTGGGTTTCCTTGGGGCAAACAGGGCAACCTCTATCTAGGAAATCCCCTAATGGGAGGTTAGAGACCAGTCACAG
This sequence comes from Rhipidura dahli, assembly GCA_013399225.1. NCBI lineage: Eukaryota > Metazoa > Chordata > Aves > Passeriformes > Rhipiduridae > Rhipidura > Rhipidura dahli. The sequence continues at coordinate 253,183 of VXAC01001205.1, read as the reverse complement.
CTTGCACCTCTGTTTTAGGGAGGTTACTTGGGGATCTGAGAGGCTGAGGCAAATCACAGATGGAACATAAAAAGCTGCGTGGAAAGGTCGGGGTAGTTGGAGATAAAAGCATGTTCTCTGATGTTCAGTATTGCATCACCTCTCCAGAGACACCAGAGAAATCTTCTGTGATACAAAATACTGAATGACACAGAGCACATTCTTCTACTCCGAGACTCTTGAGGATTGTGAACTAGTCTGGGCTGCCACTCTCTCCCTAGAGAGCACTGCCACCACTGCCATCACTGCCACGAAATCAGTGGAATATATCTGGATTAAAAATGGGTATTTCTCAGAATGTCTGTTGCTGAACAAGAATATTTGGCCAGCATTATACAAATTTTCTGCCACTTATGTCCTTTAGTCACTTCTAAGCACATATTCATCAAGACCTCTAGCCTGTGCTTATGTTCGGCTGTCTTTGGATCCCAAATCACAAACCACAGTAACACGTACAAAGCTATCACAAGGCACCTACACAACGATCATGCTTTCTCATTCAGGTCTTCAACTTCCTCATTGTAGGAGGAGGGGCAGGCACTGATCTCTTCAGTTTATTGACCAGTGACAGGATCCAAGGGAATGGCCTGGATTTGACTCAGGGGAGGTTTAGAGTGTCTGTCAGGAAATTTTCTTCCCCCAAAAGGTGGTTGGACACTGGAACAGTCTCCCCAGGGCAGTGGTCACAGCATCAAGCCTGCTCAAGAAGCATTTGTGCAAAACTCTCAGGCACATGGTCCTGTGCAGGATCATGAGTTGAACTCAATGATCCTTCTGGGTCTCTTCCAACTCAGCAGGTTGAAATCAGGTGAGTCCATATTCTTCTTTCTTTGCTACACATACCATTTTCTCTTTTTGGTATTGCCTATTTCTAAGACCAAATATGTTTGATGACCTGCACAGAATCAAGCATCCCTTTCAAGAATAGCAGATATTAAATTTCTTTAACTAAGAACTTTCTCACAATCTGCAAATGAGATTTGGAAATCTGACGTTGGATTGTCAGTCACTAAATAAGCACCTTATACTTCCAGTGTTGCCAAGCATAGAGTAAGGAGCAAGGATCTGATCCTTACATAAAATTTGAAAACTACGGTCAAATTGCTTCATATTGAGTCTCAAATTCAACTTGTAGTACGACCTAACATTTTAAAAGAGTGAATGTGAATAGAAAAAGAGAGGAAATGTAGTAACACTCAATAAAATTTACATGCTTTTTTTCCTAATGGAAGAATAATGCTGGTTTATAAAGTCTGCTGGGAAAGGAGAAAAAGTACTCAGCCAAGCACATTTTTAAATAGCTCCCAAAAACTGGCTTTCTCTTATGAGAATTACTCAGCAAGAACAGTAAATTTTCAAAGAGTTTTCATGCTATTTTTGATGCCTTAAAAAGTATAACAGGCATTTAATCTTCAGAATTCTCTTTGTTCACAAATTAGTTTATAATAAATTGAAATGGAAGTTACAATAAGCTGATATCTCCCCAAGACAGAGTTTATGCTTTCACAAACTCTCTAATAAAAGGATGTTTCCCAAAATCTTAGATTATCTTTTACAGGACTTGTACATATGGACTTTCAGAGGAAATAAATCCCACCTAATGCATTCTATAGCTATCATTTTTTTTGCTGTTATAGGTCCAGCAACCAAGCCCAGGCTGAAATCTTTCACATCACTAAGTGATGAAAACCTCATGTCTATCTCTAAAGAGCTGATTTACCAACATAATGAATGTAACAAAGATTAAATCTTTTCTGTATAGTGTGGGAGCTCTAAAACCATGTGAAAATCTAGTTCAGTAATAACACAGTCCCCACTGACAACTTCTTTTGAGAGAGTGGTTAAAATTATTTTAAATTTTAAATGTTCTTGACTAGACATCTGTTTTCTTATGAAATTAGTCTTGCATGTATCTGTATATAGTTTTAATTTGTGCTTACAGGAAATTAAAGAAGTGCATCTAGTACGTTTTATATTATAATTGTGTGATCATAACTACGAATATTAGCTATATTAGCTCACTGTTCTTGGGGACAGGAGTAGTGGGGGTTAATCTTTTCTGACTCTGCACCATCATTTTATTGTATTTACATCAATTAGCCTCCTTGTATAAATAGACTTAAAAAATTGAAGGATAGCCTTTTTTCTGAAACCTTTGTTGCAGCAGATACAGTCTAGAGACCTGCTTAATTTGGAGTACAAACGCATGATGTGATAGTATAAGTTTTTTTTAATATTTAATTAATAATTAATTGCTAGATTGATGTGTTTGTGAATTTGAGAATGGGATATAGAGACAATATTCAATTGTAAATAAATAAACAAATAAATAAATAAATAAAATTCAGAAGACTTTATACTATTTCTTCCATCATTGTAGTATATGTCTAGTCTACAAAGCACATTAATATGTAAGCAATTTATAGATAATTCATCAGAGGACATGATCAGGTCTGAGAATTTTGCAAAGGTTATTTGAGAAAAAAAATAAAGGATAAATAAAGAACATGAATTAATTAATTAATTAGAAGTAATTAGAAGTAGAAAGGAAAGAGGGCCAATGGGTCTACTGTGTTGCTGAAATGCATAAGCCTGAATTTAACTGCTGGCACATGTCACACCATGTGCCCAACATCTTTGGGGCTAGGTTATACTCAATCTGTCTCTGTAGCACATGATTTTATAGGAACGTAAGACATATGAAAATTAAAACAGATCATATCTCTGCAGCAGTAGACAAAGGATACCAAATTCATCTGTGTGACATGCACTGAAGTCTGGACTGCGTGTTAATGCATTATTTTTCTTACTCTCATGGAAACCAGTCAGACCTCACTGAATCTTCTGTCACTGTAAAAGTTACTCTGACTTAGCAGTTTGCATGGGCAGTGAATTCCTCGTGAAGTTCAAATCAAACAGAAAAACTCCCCTAAGTAAACCTATTGTTATGTCTGGGGCTTCAATCATCCTTACTCAGCAATGACATCTCAAGGAGACTATCACCATAACTGAAATGTTCTGTATAGATCTGCATTAGTTTTTAAAAGATTTCATGTAGACATCAAACAACGCACAAAGGAATGAGCGATTAAGTACCTGGCCTTTTCGAGTTGCTGTTCATGATCATGATCTCTGGGTGCATCCTTTTCACAAGATGTTCTCCAAGCGCAACCTTGAAGCCTGAAAAGAGAAGAATCTTTAATGACTCTAATCTATTCTGTATGCATAAAAGGAATGCTAAATATTTAAATATAGCAATGCTTCTCTAAGAAATTCATGAGACTTAGATCAAGTGAGTATCTAAAACATTTGTTTAGAATCCAACTTATGTGTCCCATGCAAGCTGCATTGTTTTGCAGTCTCTTAAGAGTGAGGCACATCACCTCTCTTGATGAGAAAAAAGGAAAGATAAGCTTTTTTGCTTTTCAAAGATAAATCAAGATAGAAAATTTTAGAAGTATCCTCAATGAGTTTCTGGTTAAGGATTAAACAAGTAAATATTACCTACTACTATTTTCTTCCTTCTCTCTTTCACTCCACTTATAGTTGTTGACTGCACTCAGAAACAATGAATGGAAAAGTGAAACATTAAGCTCTTGGACTGTCTCCTGAATGATCAACTGTTGTCTTGGTGGATTTTTGATGTTGACATGTCCTCTATAAATTGGGTAAAGGCCTTCCACTTTCTTGAAATTTGTGCCAAGCAGTTAAGATGGTAACAAAGATGCTATTGAGATGATAATGAATTGCTGTCAGTACATCATGTGTCATACTCAAATCTATGCTTGGCTGTTTCTAGTCTCTTGAGCTGCATATCCACTTGATGATCAAAGAAAAATGTTTCCTTTCATTTATTTATGCCTTTATTAAATAATTCAATGAAAATGGCACTTTGTATTTGTTTTGTCTAGCCAATAAATCCATGTATTATAAAAAAGGAGAAGCAACCTGTGTTTATTCTCAAAGAGACAGGAGTCTGTGAAGTATTTTACATATTCAGAGTCCCAGAAGTGAATGATAAATTAAAAGAGATAAATTATTCATAATTGTAACAGGCTTAAAAATGAAGGCTTATAACCAGAAGGTCCTGTTCCAGCAAGGACGTACTAGTGCATAAGTAGTTTCATTGAAGTCAGGAAAATAAGCCCATGTTTAAGTGCCTTTCTGGATAAAAATCAAAATTAAAACCAGAGTAAAATTAGAGAATTAATGACTACTTAATGCAAAGTGTGAAAGAAAGCCCTGACTATGTAATCAGGGAGCACAGCTGATTGATATGATGGGGGAAATGCATTCATGAGACATCATGCTTTCTTATTTCAGAAAAGAGTAAGTACCATGATAAAATTATGGAGCTTAGTGGAAAATCTGGGGCCTTGAAATAAGCATGGGAAATGTTGAGGTGGACAAAATAATCTTCGTTTTTACTAAAATAAATAATCTAGTACCTGCTTACAAATAGTGAGTTATAAAGTTAAAATTAGTCATTGCTGAAAGAAATACCCAGACCTGTCTGAGAATTACATGGTAATGTGCCAGAGAAATGTAAATAAAGATAAATTAACTGTCCTTCTTGTGCATCTGAAAGATTACAAGTGATAGAGGTACGATGATAAGCCAAGATAAGCTACTTACACTAAAAAGGATTTGGTCACCTGACAACATTTAAACACAAATGTAAGAGTTCTTGCTTTAAAAGCAGCCCACTGAGAGGTTTGAGAGAAATTTTCAGCCTATTTGTGCTTATTAACTGTTGTAATCCTCCTGAGGCTGGAATCACACAACAGATAACTCTAGAAGGAAAAGCTTAATTCTGTATGCATTTTTACTTCACAGCCACAGATTAATTATCTGTCTTTGTCTTCTGCTCTTGCAGGGGTGTTAAGAAACCTTCATTAGTTGACAAAATCTTCAGGAATCTTTCATAGATCCTTCTTACAGAGGTTTTGGAATTTGTTGACTACACTATGTTTGTATGTTACAGGTTTCAGCTGCATCCTCATAGGTGAGCTGGCATCACATCCTACAATTCAGGTAAAGAATATGTGAATGAAAATACTCAAAATATGTCACGTCACCTATACTTTTTCAAAATTGTACACATGCTCATCATCACAAAATTGGGTTTTAGTGATGTTTACAAGTTTAAATTATAGGAAATTGGTAATATATACTATAAAGATGGTTACCAAGATATATAGCAAAATCCTGTGAATTTCTTAGAATGATGCTTGAAGTTATTTGTCAAGGAAAAGTACACATATGGAAAAATATATAGCTCGATATTTCACACTAGGAAGCCCATGTTTCATCTATATTTATTGTTTCATTGCACAGATGAAATACATCTTTTTACATTACTGCACACTGCTCTAGGGTTTCCAACATAAGAAGGATATGGATCTGCTGGACCTAATCCAGAGGAAGGCCAAGAAGATAATCAGAAGGGGCTAAAGCACCTCTGCTGTGATGACAGGTTGTGAGTTAGGGGTTGTTAAGCCTGGAGGAGAGAATGCTCTGGGGAAACCTTAGGACAGCTTCCAGTACCTGACGGGGCCTACAAGGGGAAATGGAGAGGGACTTTTGACAAGGGCATGTAGTGATGGGACATGGGGGAGTAGTTTCAAAATGAAAGAGAGTAGGTTTATATTGAGTATTAGGAAGAAATTCTTTATTGTGACAGTGGTAAGGCCCTGGCAGAGGTTGCCCAGACATGTGGCTGCCACATCACTGGAAGTGTTCAGGCCCAGGCTGGATTGGGTTTTGACCAATGTGGTCTAGTGGAAGGTATCCCCAGGGGTTGGAGCTATGTGGCCTTTAAGTTCCCTTCCAACCAATGTGTTTTATCAATCTATGATTTTTCCATGAAGAACAAAAGAAAACTGTCTGTTCCGTTCCTTGTCTTTTCATTCTCTCCTATTACATCTTACTAGCTGGTGAGGCCTCACAGAGAATTTTTGCACACAATTCAGAAAACACAGTTCTCTTTGTGACCTTCTTGTGTCTGCTCCAGTCTTCATGGATTTAAACTGGTCTTGCAGACGAAATTTCCCTAAACTTTGAATATATTCTCTAAACAGAAGATAGCTCATAGTCTTAGTTAATAATAAATTAAATAAAAACAGAATAAACAGCATACTTTATAGCAATGCATCCTGTATTATTAACCTGAATATTTTAGAACTGCCATCTTTGATTCCAGGAAATAAAGTCTGATAGAAAAAACAATGTATTGATATAGTCATATGGAGGAACAATTTTTCAACGGAAGATACATTACATAATTACATCTCTTACCTACAGTACAATAGGGTTAAATGGCTATTCATGCTTGTACAAATATGGTTTATACTGTCAGTTTTAGTTTTATCTTTCCATGCTGAAGTAGGATTTTGGTGTACTGCATTAACTGTGCTATTTCTGTCCTTCTGCTCCATTATCATTCCTTATGCAGGTATCTTACACATCTAAGCAAAAGCTGTTATAGGCTTAGAGATGACTTACTGATGGTTCACTTTCCCATACCCGCTGACTTCTGTAGAAATGCCAGAAGCAGACCCTAAATTTGTTTCAACGGTGGATAAATGAAAGGACAGATGTGTTAATCTGGGTCATATATTCAAATATGTTTACTCAAGTGAGAACTTCTTCACTGTATTATCTGGCTGTAAGTAACCTAGGTTTTATCTACACGTAGAGGTGTTACTACCATGGTTATGAATGCTAGGAGTGAGAGTAGAAAGGTCATTTGATAACTGAGAAAAATTTCAAACAGAAGTGTATTTGTGCTTTTAAAAAAGTTCATTTCATTAGAGAAACTGCTTTAGTTCAAATTAAGTTGAAATAATGACTGTACGAAAGTTTCAGAGATGTTACAGAGGAAGATATGTCTGCAAGCACATTTAGGGCCCTCTGTGTGCAAGGTGATGCCCTGAAAAGGGCTGGAACATTGATGCTTGATGTTACCTGCTCTGGAAAATGCAGGTTGGCACCCAGAAGAAAACAGATGACTCTGTGTGTCATCAACTCAGTTTACCAGAGTGCATTGGTGCAGGTTTTGAGAGGATTGTGGTTATATCAGAAGTGTATGGTGCAACACACTGTCATTTTGCTGGTAATTGAATAGCAACCTACAGAATGTTAATGCCATTATACCACCAAAATTTTTGCACATAAAAGAACAAGCTTTTCAAGTATATGAGGATTTTAATGGCTTTCTACTGTTTTCTCTTCATCCTTTTAATTTTTTGGTCCTGACGTTAAAAGCTTATTGAATCTACAGAGCAATGAGGCAGCTGTTCCAGTCTCTGATGGTGAGCAAAGGGAACTAACTATCATTTAGATATGTAATGCTTTAGGCAGTTGCTTAAAGCGCTATATAATTAATATTATATTTTTGTAAATGTTTTTTTTTTTTTCCCTTTAGAAAGCTAAATTACTTCAAAAGTTCCACACAGTCCTAAAATATAAGAATAGGTGACAACATGTGTCTAGGAAGAAATATGAACACCTAAAGTTCAATTTCTTCTAACCTTGGCAAAGAACAGTAAGAATGAATAAAATGGAGAGGAAGGCTGCAGCTACTTCTTTAATCCTCTTTCAGTCAGGGGACTGTTTGGAAGAGTGAATGTGCCCTAAATCTAAAAGGCTGACTTGAAACAGCTTGGTGGATTCACTTTTGTGAAGGTTTCATGGCACTTGTCTTCAGTGTGACTTTCCCCTCAGTATGAACTTATATTTGGCTGAAACTCTTGGATATATTGTCCATAAATTGGAAAATTTTTCATATAGTGAGCAACAAAGGAATGCAGTTTACTTTTGCACATTCTTGGGCAGAGCTCAAAAAGTGTTTTTTTTCCAGCCAAGAAAGAGCCTCTGATCAATCATACCTAGAAAAAGAAAGCTGAATAAGTGACTATCTACGAAGAAAGAGTTTATATGAAATAGCGAATGGCATTGTCATCTCTGGTACCACGTCTGGTGAATTTCTGAAATGGTAGAAAAATAAAGTCACTTTTTATAACTGCCAACTGCTAGTGGAAAGGTGCAACACCTAAAAATCTGTGGTGGCAAAATGCCCCTCATCTGCAACCGTCCATCACACAGACATATGGCAAGAAGCAAGGTAAAATCAACAAGGCAATAGGAAAAAATGCGTAGGTCCTTAAGACAATTTCTGTGCAACAGGTGTTGTGCAGGAAGCTGTCATCAAGTAAAGAAGCCTCAGGGCTAACGCCAAGGTGGTTTGGGAACTAAGGAGCCAACAGTGGATCCCATCTGACCACTGGTTCCCACCTCTTGCAGAGAATATCCTACTGCTGGTAGACCTCAACCTACTTTTTCTAACAAGCTTTTCTCCTGCAGTTGCTACATGCTACAAATTGAGGTATTGAAAAAGGTATTGTTTTTAAAATGGCACTAAAGCTAGAAGGCAAATAAGGTAAGCTTATAAAAAGTCCATTCCTAAGATTTTTTTCAAAAGATCACAGCTTCTGTCATTTTAAATTCACACATTTTAATATAAATGTAACTTTAATTGAATACAGTGCTAGAAAGATACTACACATAAAAGCCAAAGCTTTTATTTACAAAATTCTTTGCCTGTTGTTATTCCACGCTATAACTAGTTCAAAAATCAGTTCCTTTGTTACTTCAATACAAATGTATAAAATTTTTATTTATTACAAATCACAATGTTCATGTGGGAAATTTTTTCCTAGAGGATTGATCAATGCATCATTTGCAAACAAAACTAGAGACAGGCTATTAGACATAAAAATAAACAAATCTTAAAAAACATCCAGATTTCCTTTATACAGGGAAAACTAGCTGTATTTGTCAAAACATACTCAGCTTTTTGAGGGACATAATGCCCACAATTCTGTTCTGGATTGCTATACCAGCAAAAAAAATTATCGCTGTTGTTGTTTTGTGGCTTCACATACCTGATGACAACAGGAGTATGTACAAGTCAAGTGAGGAAATATCCCGCATGTAATTTAATTTAATCTCTTAGTCCTGAACAGGAAATGAACATTTGAAATTCTTATATTTCCTCAGAGTCAAAGGAATGTGGTATGTGTGTAAAAGCATTTACTGTGGAGTAATCTAAGAGCAACATAAATATTGGGATTCGGATTGCTGATTAGAGTGTTTCACACCTCTCAGTGAAATAAATGTGTTCCATACATTTCATTGCTTACATTTTGTTGTGTTAGTTTGTTTTAGTTTTTTGTTTGTCTTCCTTTTTGTGATCCCCAGTTCGTACCAAACCAACTGCGATGTGTTCTGAGAGCAATATACTGAGAGTATGTCTGCACCACACACTTTAGTGATACCTCAATGCTAGGTCATTGACAATGAAACTGTAATGGTGTGCAGATTAGCTCACTACCTGAGTAGTGTTCCAGGTCCCAAAGACAACTAGCTGGAATTGCCTCTGGGCTATAGGTGTAGTAACAAGTGTGTTTTAGGTTCAGCCAGGTACAATGACAAAAGCTACAACTCACTTCTGCCAGAAATATGAACACATGATAAAAGATCTTAAGAGCAGGAATTAATAATGAACAAAACAAAACAAAACAAAAAAATCCAAAATACACACCAAGAAAAGAAAACCAAAAAAACCCAAAAAAAGAACACCCACACAAACAATGTTGAAAACCAGCCAGCATGAGAAAACTATTTCTGTCCTTAGCTTAGGCAGAACACACCTTAGTATAAGTAGAAATTTTGTGGTGAAAACTAGTGAAAACATTCTCATTTCTAATGAAAACTGATGAAAACATTCTCAGCAGTTTTTAGATTCCTTTAAAAATATTTAGCTTAGAAAGTGAAAACAGAGGCATATTTTTAGAATTTATAAAATTGTCTTATTTTAATGTGCAATTTTACATTGATCAGATGGTTTTCAGTTTGGCTTTTGACACTAAGTTTCATTCTTTCATAGCCTAATGAAAGTAATGAATTTAGCATCCATCTTATGACTTTAGATTTCATATCAAGGTGAAAAGAGGGTTCCATTTTTCTGAATTCAGTAGGATGATTTATCACTTGCACAGTTATTGCTAGCAAATACATTACCTGCATATGTAATACAATTATCTATTTGTAGTAGTTTATGAGGGGCATATGTGACAGTGTATGTTTTGAGAGGAACAGGATGGGATTTCAGAACAAGAGCATGAAGAGATAAATTATCAACGCATACGTTTAAAAAAATGGAATAAAATCTTTCAACAGTCACTATCAAGACTATGAAATAAATTGCTTTTGAATACTTTTGTAGCAGATGTCAGCCATCTTACTTATCACTGAACAAGCTACATTTGAACTAAGCAGCTCAGTATCACATTGAGGGATGTGGTCACTGATTGAACACAGGTGTAATGGTTGATATACTGTCACACGGTCTGATGTTAACCTAAGATCTTTGTTGAAATACTTATTACTGATGGCACCGAACGTAATTGCTAATTTTCTGCCTGAATGGTTACATATTTTCTCCAAATCTTAAGAGTTATTCATCCCTTTTCCACTGCCCATTTCTCAGAGTTAAAGGCAGATGTGTCACTGGTCCACAGACCAGTAATTGAACCTGTCACTTGCAATCTACTGACTTCATTCCTCAGAAATGTATCCACTGCTTCATTCACCTTCCTTCTTATTTTTCCCTAGGTATCAAATGTGCAGCTTAAATCCACGTTAATGTTTACTTTGCAAATCTGTGGTCACAGAGCAAAGTATTCAGAAGCATTCTGGGCTGATTATTTGTCTGTATTCATTGAAGAACTATTGTTCAAAATAAGCTGTCCACTACTAGGCTAATCTTAATAAATGAATCAATTAAGTTGCAAGAGTTAGAGTAAAACTAGGTAGAAGATATTATTCAAGAACATGGCTACACAAAATTCAGGCCCATTGAATTTTTTTTTTTTTTAATATTCCTGAAATCTGGATTTCATGAGTGATTTTTGCCTAAATGGATAGCTGCACTTACACAGTTTTGGTGACCAGTGCTTTGAATGGTAGTACAAACAACAAGTGTGTCTGCAAAAACTTCTAATAGGAGTTCTGTAAAGTAATCAGAACCACAATAAAAAAATCTTGAAGTGATTACCTACATAATAGTAATAGGGAGTTTTTAGGCTGTAGACTGTTGTACAAGTGAGTATCTTAATAAATTCACATTGGATAACATTCATTATTCAATGATAACCAAGGCCAGAAAACTGAAGAAGCAGAATCACTAAAAGCACATGATTCAACCAGAATTCATGCTGATTTTTTCAAGTGGAAATTTTCTGAAATGCTTATGAAAGTTCAACTCAAGTTTATCTATCTATCTATCTATCTATCTGGCAGAATGAAAGAAATCAACTCAGCAAATACTGAGGCAATACAGACAGCCTGAAAAACAGAACAGTACTGCATTCAATGTCTAAAAAATTCTTTTTGAAGTATTGCATTTGGAAGCTGTTTCACTGCCTCATCACAAATATACAGACTTGCACAATAGTTTACATCTAAAGGAGTTATTTGTACAAGGTTTGCAATAGTTAATACTGAGTGAATTGATTTCTTTAGCATGAATTCAGTAGGCTGTCAGTCACTTACCAAAGATCTCTCTGTCTTAAACAAGAATCTCTTAAATTCAAGTAAGGAATCTCCTGCCTCAAGAGACATGCCTGCTCAAAGGGCGAGTCACCCAGCATGCAATACAGCTATAATTTAGAGAGAACTCAAACTGGAGTCATCCAAAAATCTTGGCATTGTCACAAAGTCTCTCCACCTGGAAGAGAACCCTGAGAAGCATCCTAACTCCAGGGGAGAAAGTCACCATGCAGCCATCCTGCCTGGAAGTGAGAGCTCAAATATTCGCTTAGGCAGGAATATTTGCAGAATAAAATTATTGGCTCATAGTTAAATTGCATGCAATGGGAGAAGTATCCATGAGACTCCTTGTGCCCATAACTTTCTTTGTTCCTTGATAAATGAGTCTTGGAAAAGCTACACATTATTCATGCATTAACTTCATGATCAGTGTTCCAAGCTCATGAGTGTGGATGTTCACTGAGCTACTCTGCTCCTTTGTGGTTTTCCTAGAGGACTGCTTTGACACATATAGCTTGGGATTTTACCTTCCTTGAAACTGCTGCTTCTTTGGTTAAGCGGTCCAGTGTATCTGCCACACTACGTAATACTAGAAAATATCTGAATGAAAGAGGAAGAAATTTAGCAATAGAAGTGTGCTGCAAGGCTTAATGGATTAGAAAAATTAATATTTCCTCAATGCCACCTGTACGTTTCTTCCACCCTATTTTTGAAAGAGAGTATTTTACAGTAGTAATACCATCTATAAATACATTTTTCTTAGAGTATAAGGCATTAAGACTATTAACTGTAATGCATTTAGAGAAGAATTCCTCAGTCTTCTCATGTTAAAACCTTCTGTCACACTCTCAGAATAGGCACATACCCAGTGGATGGACTCTTGGAAATTTTACCCTATATGGGAAATATCCTCAAGAAATGTTTACATCACTTCGAAATGTACTACCAACAACTCTGAGAGGTCATTGGTAGTAAAGTGGTGAAAAAAAAACCATCCTGGTATAGTACTTTCCTCCTAACAAAAGTTTATTGTAGGATGAGGTATTTTACCACTTTCTAATTCAAATTTTCAAGCTTAATTGAATTGAATCTAAATGGATTGGAGTGGACAGGGTTAATTGATGTATTGTACAAAGGAGAGATTATGCTGTGGAACCAATGAATATACTCTTTTTCATATAATTTATTATACTTTTAATTATTTCTTTTTTTTATTAAATGTAGGATTTTTTTCACTATTCTTAGGAATGCAGGAGAGAAAGCAGTATGACATGAAGATCTAAGACATGGAAGCATCCTGAGAGACTTCAATGCCAACAGACATTTCAGATCAAATAAATGTGAAACTTAGATTATGATTTTATTTAGTTGAAATGTTTTTCATTATACCAAAGGATTAATAGTGCAGGTTTTGAAATAGAAGAATATAGATTGCATCAAACTTCAATTTTGACAAATTTCCATAATTTGAGTATAAATCTCAAATGCAGAAGAAACTGCTGATGCAGAATTATTCCTATTTGGTCTGCCAGTTAACTGTGTCCTACCAGCATGAAAAATATCTTCTCAAAGACAGTATCCCTGGTTTATATTTAGTTGCACTACAGCACTGCACATTCTTTGCCATTTGTGATGAGTGGTGCTATAGTGAGGGAAGATGTTTCTTTCTGCCATTCTTATAATAGGTAAACAAATCTTTTCCCAAAGTTAATAACTGGTGATACTGCGGGATGTTTCAAAGTTGGTTAAACATTTTTAAAAGGTATTTATCCTGAGATTCTTCAGCTTCTGTGAATTTTGCACACAACTCTTCAAAAATCATCAATCACTGGGCTCCTGATTTGTCAGGCTGCTTTTTCTGAAAAGATGTAATGTGTATTAAACTTTTGTAACCCTCTCCAAGAAGTTTAAAAGGAAGATGCTAATTTTACCTGTTTGGTTGTGGGAATTTGTGATCTGGCGCAAATGACCTGGCACAGAGAGTAAGAAGGCCAAGCTACAAGAAGGGATTGAATGGGCTGAGGGAGGATGTCAAAGACAACAGATTCTTGCAATGGACTGAGGTTTCCTTTGGTGTTGTGATAATAAAGTTCATCATCATTGTCTTGTAGTCACCCTGGAATAGGAGCACTCAAGATCCCAAGCTGAGGGCCCACTATTAGGCAGTGGAGCTGGGCTGGGGGATGGATCTGTGGTTGGGCTGAGGTACCCCATAAAACTGATTTCAGGATTGGTGCTGCTTGCACCTTAAAATATCCTTATCTCTAAACTGGAGAAGCATGGATTTGACAGATGGATGACTCAGTGGATAAAGAATTGCCTGGATGGTTGCATTTAAAGGGCTGCTGTCAATGGCTCTGTGTCCAAGTGGAGATCCTTCGGGTTTGGTATTGGGATTGGCTCTTTAACTTCTTTTTCAGTAACATGGGATCAGTGCACTCTTAGCAAGTTTACTGAAAACACCAAGCTCTGTGGTGCAATCCACATGCTGGAGGGAAGGGAGGTCAGGTAAAGGGACCTTGACAGGCTTGAGTGTTGGCCCCATGTGAAACCTCATGAAGTTCAAAAAGTACAAATCCTGCACCTGGCTTGGGGAAAACTCCAAGCTCAAATACAGTTTTGAAGGAGAATGGAGTACCTAAAGGGGGCCTACATGAAAGCTGAAGGACTTTTTACAAGAGTATGCAGTGGTAGGACAAGGAACAACCACTTTAAACTGAGAGAGGATAGACTTAGATACTAGGGAGAAATTCTTTACTGTTCTTTACTGTGGGGAGGCCTTGGCACAGGCTGGCCAGAGAAACTGTGGGCGCCCCTATGAGTGTTCAAGGCCAGGCTGGATGGGGCTCTAAGCAGCCTGGTCTAATGGAAGGTGTCCCTGCCTGTGGCAGGGGAGTGGGAATGAGATGATCTCTAAGGTCTCTACCAACCCAAGCCATTCTATAATTGATTCTATGAAGAGTGTATAAGGAAACTGTGACATCTTGGTAGACTCCATGTCAAATAATTTCATGTGGTCCAGTTCAACCCAATACACCCTTTTGGGGTTTTTCCTTTGTATTTAAGCACTAATATGTGTTTAATTCACCTTCAGGTGGACCATAAAAATTCCCAAACATGTTTCCCAAAATAAATTTTGGTTTAAGTATATATCTCATTACTAGATTACATTGTGTGTGCTCTGCCTATGTGTGTTCAGAGTTCTTATGATGATGAGAACCTGAATAAGGTTCAGCCTCAAAGCTTTGTGAGACAACCTAATTGTTTTATTTGAATACCATCTTCACAACTCATTTGCTGCTGGCAGGCTGGCATATCATAAAATAGATAGTGCTAATTAAGTAGTCAGTCTTAACACTAACATCCTTTATTTAACTGGTAGTGACCAGATGGAACAGTAGGATCCAGCTATATTAAATGCCCAATGAAGTCTTACACATGCATCACTTGCAACATGAATATTATCCAACTTTGGAAACTATGTCTTTTTGTTCCTTTTTTAGTTATTTTGTCTAATTTACAGAGCTTGCATTGATGATTAAGAAATGTAGAACATTTAATGCACTAGTTTTCTGCCCTAAAATCTTTAATTAAAATTCTGGTTTGTTTTCAAACAGAGAAATAAATATTGCGTTCCAATTTTACTTCCTAACACATATTTATCCCCACTAGTCCTCAAAATTCAAATCTGAATGACTGACAGACTTCACTAAACTTAAAAATTATGTATTTAGTATATACATTGAATGAAACCCTAAAAAAATAAAATTTGATATTGAAGGGGACTTACACTGAAAGCTAATCAGTTCTGTTTATTAGCAGAACAAAAATAACAAGAAAAAAGTTCTGAAAGAATCATGTTGGGAAAGTTAATTTTGGGTATTTTAAATACATTTTGAGATATTCAGTTAAACAAGGATGACCTGAGAAGGTAAGAGTAATTCTTAAGACCAAAAATTAATATATGGATCAAAATCAGACAAATGGGGGATACCTGTGCTTTGCTGATGATGTGTAGATGATAGGACAAGGCAGAATAACAAATCCCAAAGATGTTTGCTTTCATAGACACCTCTAGAAAATGTTCCACAGCACAGATGATGACACTTTCAGAGGTGTCTTCAAATAAAAGTTATAAGAAAAATAAAAATAAGCCCCACCCCAAGTTATTTTAAGACAAAATAATTTATAAAATATAGAGACGGGTGAATCCTTGCCTTCAAATTTCATATTCTCATTTCTCTTTTCTTGTCTTCCTACTTTCCTAGGTATGTATCTCCTACACAGACCTATAGATAGTAAAGATTTAACCATCCAAATACAAGTAGGGGTGAATTCATCCACACAAATGAAAAATGTTACATACATGGATGATATTTTGTATATACATACCAAAGTACAATTTTTTTTCTGAATGGTGTTTAACTACATTTCCACAGAGAAAACAGCAGAATAGGATTTTTAGTATCATTTGGAAATAAAGTTTTGAGGCTATAGCCCCTGACTTAAACAGAAATGTGTCTTCATCAGTAGTTTAAAAGCTAGTTTCATTAGACCTTTCTTAATCACACAGCATGGCATAACTGATTTCACCAGCCATTCTCATTTATATTTCTGTTCGTCAATTTTTAGTTTCCAGTTGAAAGCAAATTTATAACATACAGGTTGAGTGAAATCGTGGTTGAGAAAGATTGTGACAGCATGATTTCTATAATAAGCACGATCTTCTCTGGCTAGAATTTAGTAAATGAATGCATAATTTTTCCAGGACCAGGTGATTCTTACTACTTATCAATTTTGTATTGATTAAAAGGAAAAAGATCTGCAAACTAAATGCCAGAAAACTCTCAAAATGAAGTCACAATCTTGATAGAAGTAATGATTCCCTTGCTACTTTGCAGAAATTTCACTGTGTGGCAGATCTCTTTAGGTATGATCAGAACATGATGGGATGTAGGTTAATGGAAAATGTTCTGTAGCAGGGACACAGTATTGAGTTAGCAATTGAATTAGCCATTCAATTTTGTGTTTTACATATTTGCTATTCAAGGATAAACACGATTCTTTCAAACTTTCTTTGCTATGGCTCTTCTGCAAGAGAAGATTCTTTTAAAACTTTGATGCTTTAGACAGCTTCTTAAATGATCTTAATATAATTTTGATGTGTAATATTCATAAACAGTACCTCACAACTTAGAATAATACAGAAAGTATTCTCTTTCCTTTAGCACTCTGGCTCTCTTGACTACTGGAAATCTCTTCAACCCTAGACATCTCATTATAAGAGAGGTAATTAAACTCTAAGACGGTTAGCAAACAGCATAAAATTACTGCCAGAATGGAGAAAGTAGCATAAAGGAAAAAATTAAGAAGGATAAATATGTATAAATTAGCCATGAAAATGAGGGAGATACAGTTAGAAATTTTAATAGCAGTCAAGGTGTACTTTAAGCACCAGAGGGAGTTTATTAGTTTTTGAGCAGCTGGAAAATTAAAATATTTGAGTATTAAGAAACACTTCTTTGATAGTTGAATATATCAATCCATTTAATATTTTTCCAAGTAGAATGTCAGAAGCTATGAAATTTTGACTGGATAAAGCACTAGAAAATGTATTACATTAAATTTTTTATCTTTGTTAAGCATAATAGTTATATATTAAAATTGGGAATTATCAAAGCAATGGATTTTTTAAGCACATCATAGAGTACCTCATTATTTCTTACTCATGAGTTTAATAGTGATTCCAGCAAGGGGACATTTAGAGAACATGCAGTAAGAATAATACTGGAAGCTCTAAATCCAACCAGAAATAAGGAATCAAAGAAAAAACAAGAAAAGGACTTGAAGCCAAGATTGTTTTCTAGGAAATGTATCAAGATGTTTTTAAATTTGTGAAGAAGAAACACAGAAGAAACCTGTCGTTATCAACTACTATTGAAAATTAAGTCACATAATGGTATAGAAATGTAGGAGTGTCTAAATGTCAAGAAAAATACAGATGGAACAGCAAGTAAAGAGTAAATCTACCCTTTGTTAGTTCACATCTACCCCTCCCTTGTCCTAGCACTACATGCCTTTGTAAAGTTCCTCTCCAGTGTTTTTATAAACCCCCTTCAGGTTAAATGCTGCTCTAAGGCCAACCCAGACCCTTCTTTTCTTTAGGCTGAACAATACCAACTCTCAGCCTTTCCTCCTAGAACAGATGCTCCGTCCCTCTGATCAACTTCGTGGATCTCTTCCCAGCTTATTCCAACAGCTCCATGTCCTTCCTGTGCTGGGACCCCAGAGCTGGAGGCAGCTCTGCAGGTGGGGTCTCACCTGAGTGGGGCAGAGGGGCAGAATCCCCTCCCTGCCCTGCTGCCCACGGGGCTTTGGATGCAGCCCAGGACACGCTTGGCTTTCTGGGCTGGGAGTGCCCATGGTCAGCTCATGTCCAGCTCTCAGCCCCAGCACCCCCAGGTCCTTCTGGGCAGGGCTGCTCTCGATCTGTTCATCCCCAGCCTGGGCTGGCACCAGGGGCTGCCCTGACCCAGGTGCAGCATCAGAACCTGCCCTTGTTAAACCTCATGAGATTCCCTTGGGCCACTTCTCCAGCTTGTCCAGGACCCTCTGGATGGCATCCCATCCTTCAGGAGTGTCAGCTGCACCACTCAGCTTGGTCCAAACTTGCTGAGTGTGGAGTCAATCTCTTCATCTGTGTCTTTAATGAAGACATTAATAAGCATTTGTCCCAATACAGACACCCCTGAGGGTCACCACTGGTCACAAGGCCCACCAGAACACATTCATTAAGCTTCTGGATGTGACTGTCTAGTCAATTTCTCTTCCACTGAACAGTCCAGCTGTCAAATCCTTCCTTCCTTGAATTAGAAAGGATGTTACATAGGACCATATAAAAGACCTTTAAAAAGCCTATAGCCCTTCCCTTTTTCACTTCCATCACAGAAGACCACTAGGTTGGTTAGGCAGGATTTCACCTTGGTAAAGCCATGCTGACTGTCCCAAACTGCCTCCCTCATTTCCATGTGCTTTAGTACAGTTTCTAGGAGGATCTGTTCATGACCTTGCCAAGCACAGAGGTGAGGCTGACAAGTCAGTAGTTCCCCAGGGTCTCCTTTTCTACCCTTTTTAACTACGGGTACAATGTTTCCTTTTTCCAATCAGCTGGGATTTCACCTGAATGCCATAAATTTTCAAATTTTGTGGAGAGTGGCTTGGCAACTACATTGGTCAGTTCCATCAGGACTCTGGGATGCATCTCATCAGGTCCCATAGATGAATATGCCATCATCAACTTCCTCAGGTGGCCACTAACCTGAGTTTTACTTCCAATGGGAAAGACTTTGTTCCCTCAGTTCCTGTCTTGCAACCCACCCACTCAAGAAGTGTGGGAAGAGAAATTACCATTGAAGACTGAGGCGAAAATGTTGCTGAGTACCTCAGACTTCATGTCGGTTGTTCCCAGTTTCACAGCCTTCTTTTTTGAAAGTGGAGCATGGGTGGCTGTACACCTTCTTTGATCTTCCTTTTCTGTCTAACCTACCTGTAGAAACCCGTCTTGTTATTTGTATTCCTTGACAAGTTCAGCTGCAACTCCTTCTTGGGCTTATTTTTGTCATCTCAACACAACTGAACATCACCCCCACACCCTTCCCAGGCTACCTGTCCTTGCTTCTACCTCCTGAGCATCTGCTTACTGACATAAAGTTTGACCAGCAGGTCCCAACTCTGCCATGCCAGTCTCTTCTTGCCTTCCTTGTCTGATTTCTTGTGCCTCCAGATCACTGGTTGTTGCAACAATGGTAGAGGTCCTTAAGGACCTGCTAGTCTGTTCTCCTCCCCTGTTACTGAGAGTAGATTCTCAGGAGGTCCCACTATCTCCTTGGACAGCTGGAATTTGTCTTCCTAAATTCAGGGTCCTGACTTTACTCTGCCTGATCCATATCCCTCAGGACTTCAAACTCTACCAGTTCACATTCATTTCAGCCCAGGCTGCCTCCAGTCTTGGTGTCCATGATTAGCTCACTGTGTTGGTGACTAACAGATCCAGTATCACATCACCTCTGGTTAGGCTAGTACCTGACTTAAGAAGTTGCCCACCATGCATTCCATGAGTATCCAGGATTCCCTAGAGCTCATTGTGCTACTTTCCCAGCAGATGTCTGGGTGGTTGAGGTCTCCTAGCAGGACAAGAGGCTGGAGCCTCCTGCCTTCTGCAGCTGAAGGAAGAATAGGCTCCCATTTATCAGGGGCCTGCATTAGACAGCAACCATGAGGATCCCTTTGTTGCTCAGTCTCTGGAGCAATAAACAGCTTTCAATTTGCTTATGGCTGTTGTTCCACTCTTGATATTCTTTCCATCTTTTGATTCAGAGGGCAAACCTAGGCCTGTAAAGGTGGCACTTATGGACATGGTTTAGTGGTGGACTTAGCAGTGCTGGAACTCATGACTGTAAAAGCTGTTTTCAAACTTAATTATTGTATTGTACTATCTGTTACCTTTTGGATCTCTTCTTTGTGGCTGATGGCCCTGCAGCAAACGGAAATCCTATGGCCTGCCTGTTTGCTTACATTGATAGGATGTGTAACTCCTGGTTTTTGTATTAAATGTAGCGTTACTGTGTCAAGAGTTAATGTGACTTATGAATTTGCATTAACATTTCCCTCATTACTAAATTCAACATTTTCATGCTTGCTGCAACAGCAACAAACTAGACCTACACCACCACATTTCTACAGCTGCCCCACCCCAGTAAAATTGAAATGAAACAGTCCCTGCCTTTCGGTGTCATCTGGAGTAGGCCATTTTTCTGTCTTCTGAAGAAAAAATAAAACCAAAAAACACTACAGTGAAGAATATCAGAGAACATAGTATATATGTATAAAAGGTTTGTTTTTATTAGAATTATCTATCCCAGTTTACTTTCATATAAAATAGTAAAATAATGTATTAGTTCCAAACGAATCTCCAAACAGATATTAAATCCATTTCAGCAGTTAAAAGGAGAATTACTTGCAAAAACAGTAATACACCTGGTTTATTTCTTCTTTATGGTTTTGGTTTTGTTTGGATGTTTTTTTCTTTCCAGGTATCATTCTATCAGTTCAAAGCCTCAAGTTATATTGTTTTAATGTAGTCCATTTGCAGATATATATTTAATTCCCTCTAAACCTGTTTTACTTGTTTTCATTCTATATTTTTCTTTGCCTATATGTCTTATTTCCTTATTTATTTTTTGTATCTGTTATGTGTGCAAAGTAATTGAGAATATTTTTAAGAAGATGCTAAACTAAATTAAAGTTTTATCCTGTCAGTAGACCCATTTATCTTAATGATTTTAAATAACCTTATATTCTCTGCAGAAACTTATTTCATACTTACAAGCAGGGCAGCCTTCATTTCATCCATGTATTAAAGCAGCTGAGCTACTGAGAATATTTAAAAGATGATCTTCATGGATGAAAAATTCTCAGTAGATAACTTCTGTGTTGGGTGTATCCTGTCCTGTAGGAAAAATTTAATTGCTCAATATGCTTTGAAGCATATAATATTTTACCATAAAGAATTCAAAATAATGCACATTTTTTGCAACTAGAGTACTCACCATTTTCACCCCTATTCATCCCAAAATAATTTTTTTCTTTGAAAGCTCATCATAGTATCTTTTTCATTTTTCCAGCTGTGATTAGGCATATATTATAGCAAGTAGGTAATAAAGTTATTAATTATTTCCACATACTTTCTCAATTATATGGATCCTAGAGATATTTGGAGATATGAGGAAATGCAAAGCAATTTTGCCTTCCTATGTGTCCACTAAGAGGAAACACTGACAGTCCTGAAATAAAAAATACTTTCTTTCAGCTTGTCTAATGTATCTTTAAAACCTTGCATCCCAGAATGATCCAACTTTATTTACTGTTCAGTGGAGCTGCAGTGTTAGGTGTGATCTGGCTGTCATTTGGGTGCCACAAAACCACATTCTTCTTTTTAATAGATGCTCCTCAGCCAGCTCATAAATTCTGGGATACACTAATGTCTTGCAGTAGTTCAGGGAACTGAAGTCTGCATTATATCACAGGAGCTGTATTCCAGCTGCAGGATGACTAGACCTTAGGAGAGAAGAAAAATACGACACAAATGAAACACTGATTCAATCAAGCATTTTGTCAACAGAGGGAAATATTCAGTGGGTATGTATTACCTTAGCCCCTTTTTAGCCTGGTTCCATGGGGTCCTGTGTGCCCCCACAGAGCACAGGCAGGGTCAGTAGTATGTCAGTAGGAAAGAGTCGAGAAGGGTGTTGCTGTTCATCCGGCAGAGCATGGGTTTATTCATCTGGGCTCTTCAGAATCTCCAAGAAAATACCATGTAACAAAGAGAAAGTTGGGTTTTTCCCGGCTTGGGAGGAGGCAGGATTAGGGAAACGGAGACCAATAGGGAAACTCTGGGGGAGTGGTGAAAGGCAGAGGCTGACAGCCAACTGGGGAAGCCAGAAGGGGAGATTGACAATAACAGGATGGGGCAGAAACTCTCTGGTTATCCCAGTATCGCTCAGATAACTGACTACCACAGGTATGACAAACCCAAAATCAGACAGCAGTTTGACTGGAATATGTGGAATATTTCTATCTAGATAAGCTTGAAGCAGGTAGTTAGATTTTTCTATTTCTCACTTTTCTTTTTCCTTTTTCTAAAATTTAAACTAAAAGAGATTACATTTTCCTGTAGAGAGATTTTAGTATCTATTGAAAAACCTGTAATTAATTTTTCCAATCAGTTATAATAAATCTTCACATATTTAGGGAACATCATTTCCGAAGGATACAAACCAGTATTGCATACTACAAATTCCTTCCTGTGCTCTAAATAATTACTTCTTTCAATACTTCAAGACAGAAACACAGAGAAAGGAGCTATTTTGCTAACACAGAACTGAGGTTGTGTGGCAGGTTAAACATTTTCCAGATTTCTAGGACTTTTTACATATTAGCAAGAAAGAATAGATTTCATATGATTGTCATGACTTTTCAAATGTGTGGCTTGGCTGATACACCCAGACAACTTCCTCAAGACCTTGGAATATACTTGTGCACGTTCAGGAAACACACATGGCCTCAAATCTGAACTTGCTTGTTGTCCTGTCCCTACCTTTATGTTGAGGAACTTAAAATTTGGGAAGAGATAGGACCCTTGAAAACAGAATAAAAAATATTGCGGAGTATTTCAGCCTTCTTCCTGTCAATTGTCACAAGTTCTCATATCCTATTCATCAGATATATTTAATCTTCATTTTCTGACCAAAACTCTTATTATTCTTAGCATCCCTTGCCATACTAAACTCCAGCTGTGCCCTGTCATTCATTTTCCTCTCCCTACATACTTCACAGGACACACATCCCAGTTGCCTCTGCCTATGTGTTTTATTCTTACATTTGCGAATATGTGGGAATGAGAATGAAAGTTCTTGAGCTTTAAAAACAAAGTTCTTAAGGAGCTGCAAGCTCTGCTCAGCTCTTTTTATGTTGAGACCAATTTTCCAGGGAGTTCTTTTCCTTAAACAATTGATAAGATGTTCTTTGAAAATTCAGTGTCAGTCGGGGAACTTTTCCAAGATGCGCAGGGAAGAGGGAAAGCAGGACAGACACCCGATGCAAGCGATAGCAAGCTTCCACTTTATTGCTAAACCGTGCAGCTTTTATAACAGTTTAGTAAACTATGCAAACTTTTTACAGTGTAACTGGTTATCTTCAAAGGGTTATTTTTACATTCCCTCCCCATCGAGGTTTGCTAACTAAACATTCTTTTACTATCTGTCTGACCACAAGTTTCTTTTTAGGGACTTTCCATCTTGCACAAAGGCACCCTGTCTCTGCATACAAAGAGCTTGCCACCCTAGACATTCCTTCTCTTTTTCTCACACTCAGTATTTTCGACTCAAATCTTCCCCACGAGTGTCCTGCCTAGTCTTCTCCTGGCTGATGTACCTCAAACATGTGAATTTCAGCAGGCTATGATACTTTAAGCCCAGGCTCAACCAATCTTGACCTCTCCAATTAGTTCAGGTGTGTCAGTAAGCAACAAGACAAGTAATTTCTCTCTTCTAATCATGTGGTCTATTACCTGGATTAAAAATTATCCTCAGCATATTCCAGGAATCCCCTGGACTATGCTTATATCTTGCTGTGCATCTTATCCAGCATATATCAGGCTGATTGAAGCCCTTCAGCAGGAACAGAGTCTGCAAGCAAGATACTGCCATTTAACAGCCTCTCCTTAATCAGGTAAGCTGTAGTAAACACCAGCTAGGAAGTTTCCTTTGTTTTCTTGGCCCCTAAATTTTACCCAGAACTGTCCATTCATTCATCATGATTTTTCAAAGAGAGCTCTGTGCAGTCAAAAAAATTTTTTTACATGGAAGGCAATCCCTCTATCCCCCTTCCTGGCCTGGCCTTGAAGGCCAATTCAATACTGAGACAATTTTTTTTTCACTTTATTAACCTGTATTAAATTAAATTTATTTAAACACTTCAGCACCAAACTTAAAATTTTGGGCTACTGTCCTTGTTAGTCAGTAACCTCCAACATGTTTTGCATTTGCCAGTATTTAATAGTGTAAGAAAGTAAATTAATGTATATCATTTGGGTTGGCATTCCTAAAATTTCAGAAGTCAGTTATTTTATTGGATGGTAACAGTTACTGAGTAACACTTATATTGTAGATGCCAACCCAGATAAGACCTTGAAGTTCACAGGCACCAGCACCTAATTTCTAAGCATGAAAATCCCACTTAAGAAGTGTTTTCTGAAGGTGGGGAGTGTTCTTATGAATGAGCAAGTCCCTAGGAAGTGATTCCACACTGTGCATGGTATTGTACTATTCTCCAGTTCACTGGACTTATTTGTGAAAGAAACTCAAGCATCAAAACTGAGGAGGAGCAGTGCTCCCCCTAACACCCTTTATCTGCCACACTGAAATTTTCATNCTTTCCCTCTTTCTCTCTCTCCCCTCTTCTTCTTCTTTAGAGTTGTGGCTCTGTATAGATGTCTGCTGCTGTAGGTGTGACTGAACAGTCTAGCAACTCTTTTACCTACATCTGACAGAACCCAAAACTGGGCATTGCACTTGACTCAGATCTCATCTAATATATCAGGTATGAGACAACACTTTAGAAAATATATTGATTACTGTCATTATATAAAACACAGAATAAGAAAATTATATATTCTATTTATTTACTGAAGAATAAAATGTCTTAGAGAACTGCAGAGTAGGACATTTCACTTCAGGTTCTGGTTTTGCCTAAGAAGTTTCAAATCTACTGCTTCGCAGAATGACTTAGCTACCTGTTGGGCAGGAGTATGCTCCACCACGCTGGATGATTCTTTGCAACTGCCAGGAAGGAATTCAGCATTCATAAGGCAGAGAGAAGGAAAGTGAAAGGATGTGATGAGATGGCATTGACTAGATTCCTGATGGGTACAGCATCTTTAACGAGTAATTTTGACCTTGTCAAATGGAAAGTTGAATTTAGGCTTATATGGTCATCTCCTTGGAATATGTTTTCATATTAAATTGAAAATGATATTATTAAAAACTCCAATAAGGAGTTTATATTCCATTAGAGTGAGTTAAGAAATGGTTTCCTGATCCTTACTGGATGTAGGTAGAAACCATTCACCATACTCCTTCTCCATGGGTACGTGTTTCAGGTCAGCATAGTTCTTGCCATAGATATATACGTCTATTTGTGAACCCAGTCCAGTAAAGTCTAGTTTTTCTCCGTATCACCTTCTACATGTCAGAGAAGGAAAATGGAGATAAATCACTCAATATATTGTCCCATTTTAACAAGCACATGCTTACTTGTTTCCAAATGCTGGGTTATTTCTCTCCTACGAGGCTAGTGATGCTTGCTGACAATGAAGTTTTTTAATATCCCCCAGACCACTTCTGAAGCCTAACTGATTAATTACTAGAAGCATCTGCGGAATTAAAAGTACTTGAAAAAGGGTAACTCTTTGCTTGCCAGTTTGTTTCAGGTATTAATCTATATTTATTGCTTCCTACAAAATAAGTAGTAGTATATTTACCTCTAAAACTGTATGCATACAGAGAACAATCTCTTCCATAGATCTAATTGTTTATGAATTTCTGAAAAAGGTAGGGAGGAATAATAATTTTTTTCTTTGGGCATTGATTTTGCTAATTGTCCCCAATGTAAACACAGTGGAAGATTGATATTTTGCCAGTCGACAATATTGGATTAGTTCTTGGAGGTGCTTTTAAATGGTAGGATAGCTTGACCTATGCCCCATCATCTATGCAAGATGAAGTTATAACAAAATTTATTAAATTATTTTTATTCTTTATATGCTCTCTGGGACTGATGTATTACAAAGGTTATGTAAAGAGAAAGAGTAGCAGAATTCAATTCTTCCAACTAAACAAAATTAGTTTGATGCAATTATATTTCAGGGTCTTTTTGTTCACAACTTGCCTAATTATAGTTAGGGACTTAATTGTCAAGAAAACGATGACATAAATTAATTTCATTTAGATTTTAATAAAGAAAAAGCTGTGTGAATATATTCTATTCATAACAAGTAGTGCTACTTCTAAATAACTGGAGGCCCAGCATTTTCCATTGTGGAACATTGTTTCAAATGTTGCTAAGCAAAAGGTGGATGAAAGAAAAAGGCTTGTCAACATACCCTGTTATATCTTATCAACAGTTTTGCTGAACTTCCCTTCTAAAAGTAGTCATGACTCTGTACCTCAAAGTAAGAATCTGAACCTGACACAGAAGCATGAAGGTCTAATTCTTTATTTTTACGGTGAGTCCACCCTTATGTATTTAGTTCAGAAAAAAGCCCTGTCAGAATAATAAAGAAACAACAAAAAAAAAACCCCACCCATCTTACATATTAAACTTAATTTTCTGTAGCAGCTCAAACCTATTTAGATATATTCTTTTGAAGTATTTTAGCTGAGTATGTTGTATCTCAATGCAGCATTAAATCAAGCAATACAGAACTGATGTCTCTTAACAGAAGTGCACCTGGCACCCAGAACATGATGTACTTTGTGAACTCACAAGTGGACTCTTCCTTTTTGGCCATCCATGACTTTTTTTTTTTTTTTTT
>VXAC01001205.1:72413-224333 GCA_013399225.1 Rhipidura dahli | reverse complement strand
TTTTTTTTTTTTTTTTTTTGGTTTTGTGGGGGCATGCATTAAGAGGGGTTTTTTTGATTGGTTGATTCACTGGCTGGTTTGGGTTTGGTTGGGTTGGGTTGGTTCGATTATTTTTAAGAAAAGAGTTCAGGAACATTCAGCAGTTCAAGGACCTGATTCAGGATCTAATGTTTTGTAAAGCATTTGGGAACCTCAGTGGAATTGATAATATTAAATTCTGAAGTAAAAATTGATAGTAGTTTTATGCTTTGTGTGTGGATACTTCTGAAATGCAGAGGTGAAGTTTTCAACACATGTGAATGACATAATTTTTGACACTTATTTCCCTAGCAAACTGTATTATTGCCACTCTTTTATCTAGAGATATCCATAATCATTTGATTTACTTGCTCTCTCTGTCATGTAGTAGGAAATTGATCACAATAAGCAGTCCAAGTGATGGATCAAAATTCTTATGCTACTTTTAAGTCAAAGTGAAAATTTGACATGTCAGCAATTTGGTTGCTAGGAAAGACTACTGTTCAAGGCCAGCTAGCAGTAGATGTAAGAGTAGCTGTAGTTTGAGGTAGTGGCAATGATCAAAAGTGGCTAAAACAGCTATTCACCTTTAAAGTTTGGAGTTGTTCATGCACATAAACATAAATTCCTACGAGTTATTTCCAAGCTTTTTTGTAGTCTGTAAACAATCATTTGCTCCTCAGAGGTCCATCACTAAGTGAAGAAAAAGAGGAGTCTGCTTAACTGTAGCTATTTCTGTTATGGCAGATATTAATTCCCATGAGCTGTATTTTATGCTGTCATTTGAGAAATATTAGAGATCCTTGAAGAATTGAAGGTACCTGTCACTTAGCTAAAAGAGAAGAATGCTCATTTTCCAGTTCCACTGCCTGATATTTAATCGGTATATTGTGTATGCTCAGTCTATTTATATCCCTCTGAGACAAATATGTGGCATTTGAACTAAAGTGAAAGTGTGACTATGCTTAGGAAGGGAAGGAGAATATAGGCATCTGCATAAGCTTAAGATAGGGGTTACTTTCTCCCCTGAGGTTACAAGAGAGTTGCCCTTGTCTTAACTCCACAGATGCTCAGGGGCTTGGGATCGTTTCTAAATGACTTATTAGTCTGACTTACTATACCAGCGGAGTAAATCCTAAACTCATTTGTTTTCTTCTGCTGACATCTGTGGCAATTTTGCACACAGAATGAATACAGAACATACCTCTTAGACTTTCACCCCACATAAAGTGTCAGGATCCAGGACCTGAAATGCAGTTTCTAATTTTAATGGAAGGTTGTATGTGGAATGAATAGCAAGTATAGGTCTACAGTTTTACAGGTTAATTTCTTTCTAGCTCTTTGTAGATATACAAGGGGGTTTAGTTTTGGTTCTAATGGGAAAAAAAACAAGAGTGTCTCTCTGTTAGGATAATGAGTACTTCTCAGTAATGAACAAAATCTCTGATTTTAATAGGCATAGTGAACAGTCGTCGTCCATTTCATATAAAAGCTTTTTAAAATGTGACCTTATATAAAAGGATGTATTATCTTTGAATTAATCTTGCAAAAGATTAAATGAGAGAATAAAGTAAAATTTTATAGAAATATATAATCACAAAAGAACATACAAAACCCTTGGTTTTTTTCCTAATTGAGTAGTATGCTTAATAGCAATTATGAAACATTCTAGTGCTTATCAATTAATATAATATGTATTTTTATCCATAAAAAACAATTAACAATGCAAAAACGAGCTTCAGAAGTTAAAATATCTTTGCCTGCATCACTTAATATATTGGCTCCTGACTATTAAGGCAGCGCCTAAAATCCTGTTACAGAGTTGCCATGATATAATCAACCCATGTGGCCTATTACTGACTTTCTCTAGCATCATGGACCTATTGGCTTTGGTAATGCAGTTGTAGTAAGTGGTTTATCACATAAATTTTTGTCTCTCATAGTACAAAATTTAATAAGTTTTTTTATAGTGTATACTTCCATGATAGAGAAGCAGACACCATGTGGAAGCCACTAAATTTTCCATTGTTCAATGCAAATTATCCACTGGAAAAGAGTGCATGACAGTAGAACCAAATTTAAACCTGCAGTAGAACTATTTAATAAGATTTGCCTCTTTATACAGTTGAGAAGACCTAGTATAACTGACAACTCCCAAGTCATTCAAGGCTCTGTAACAATATATACTGTATTGTTTCAAATGTAATTGAAAACTTTTTCAAGTTAATGAAACTGTTTAGAAAATACTGAAAAAAAAAAAAAAAACAAAAAAGGGGTGACAGCCAAATAATTGTCTAAAAATCTAGGTACAGTGTGTTAAACACAGGAAATTTCTTTTTCCAGTCTGAACTCTGAAAAGATATGGTGTTTTGAAGATAAATCATAAATTTTCATATAAATAGAACTTGAGTTTTCATTATGTTTTTATTATGTAAAAATAGGACATCTTGAGTTTATGGGCCTAAAAGGCATGGTAAAAAGAGTTAGCAATCCATAGTCATGTTTCTGAACATGGGGAAAGCCCTGAAACATTCACCTCTTATTCTTAGAAATGCATGTATATTTTAATAAAGTATTTAATTTCTTATTTTGTTTGTAGTTAGTACAATGGACTTGCATTCTTTTCTCTCATAGGCATATGCTGTAATTCATGGATAAGGTCACATCATATTAGACTGATAGTCACTGCTGAAGAGTAAATAAAATAACAATTCACTTCAGGAAAGTGAATAAAATGTCAGACATAAAATGGCAGCTCTTTTGCTAAAAAACTCTTAAAGAAAGCAGTGTAAAAACTTCTTTTCTACATGACCTGATAACATCCCTGAACACTTCCTGACTTTCCTGACCCTTTTTCCAAAGGTCATAAATGCTCCTTTTTTCCCTGACTTCCTGGGAAAACTCCTTGCTCAGCCAGTCCAATCTGCTTTCCCACCAGCTCATCTTTCAGCATGACAGGTACATCTGCTCTTCTGCCTTCAAGATTCCAACCTTCCTGGGCCCCTTTGATTTTAAGGGCTGCTTTGCAAGGTACTCTTCAAAACAGTGTCCTGAATAGGCCAAAGCCCACCCTTCAAAAGTTCAGGGTAGAGGTTTTGTTGACCTCTCTCCTTCCTTCACCAAGTATTGAAAAGTCTCTCATTTCCTGGTAGCTGTGCCCCAGACAGCCTCTGACCACTTTATCTCCCACAAGCCCTTGTCTGTTTGTAAGCAGCAGGTCCAGTGGAGCACCGTCCCTAGTAGGGTCAGTGCCAGTGGGGCACCTCCCTGACCAGGAGGTCAGGAAGTTCTCTTCCATACACTCCAGGAGCATCCTAGAGTGCCTCCTCTCTGCTCTGTTGAGTATCCAGCAGATATCTGGCAGGTTGAAGCCTCCCACAACAATACTATTTTGAAACATCAGTCAGCGACTTATAGAAGAGTTTATGGTCATTGTGTGGCCTATAACAGACACCCACCAGGATGTCTGCCTGGTTGGCCTTTCCCCTGATTCTCACCCATACACACCCAACCTTATTGCCACTGTCCTCAAGCTCTACGCAGCCAAAATACTCTCTACTGTACAAAGGTACTCCACCACCTCTCCTTTTTACCTTGTCCCTTCTGAAGACCTTCTGGCCTCTGTTGCAGCACTCCAGTCACACATTCCCCTACTGAAGGGGAAGGAAATTTAGTAAGGTCGTAGTAAAGTTATTTGTGGAAATGTCAGAGTATTTAACTCTCCTTAAATCAGTGCTCCACATAGGTAATATGTAAGCATGAAAAAAGTTTTTATTGATTCTTCAACTATAAGTAATTAATATAATCTAAATCTAAAGACTTCCTTTAAACTGTCCGTTTTAGCTTTCAGATTCAGTTAAAACTTTCATTTTAACATCAGACTGGATTGTACTGTGCCCTGGATTGTTAGACAGTCCATAGCCAACCTTCTTAGGCAGCACATTCACTGTGTTCATGGTGCTTGCACCAGTGGCAAAATTGTTGTTACCAAAAATTCAGCAAAATTAAAAAACTCCTTAACACCAATGTAGCATTAAGAAGCACGCATTCTTTATTGGGCCGGATGCACAGGGGATAGCTCCACCCACAGCTGTGCATGCTGGGTACAGGGAAGTTTCTGTATTCTACATGCATATTCATTGATTGCCCCAGACTAAACATACGTATGATAGTAATTTCCCCGACATCATTAACATATTTCCCTTACCCTTTATGCATACGTTCTGCCCTGGGGATTCCTCTGGTGATCTCTGGTGGTCATAAATCCCCATGTTACAGGTGACCTGGCTGAGTTGGAAGAACACTGAGACTGGTGAACTTCCACTTCTCCTTCTTCCACAACGGGCTTGTGCAGTTTCTATAGGCCAGTAGTTTTGAAGAAGAGTCACTGTGTTACCTCACCAGGTGTAGGCAATTTATCATTGGGCAAAAGCACAAGGTTGCCTTCACCTCTGAAGGCGAAGGTTAAACTCAAGGGCAGCTCTTGATGGGCAGGTGATTTGTTGCTCAGCATCACAAAATGGGACATGAGATAGGAGCCTAGGAGCATAGATGGGCTTGGGTTGGCTTGTCCCAAAGAAGTGAGATGCCCTCTTGGGCTGGGGCTTTCTATCCTTTGCCCAGTGTCCCAATGGCAATTGGAGCTCTCCTTAGCGGGCCCTTGCAGCGCCTTCTGCCCGGGCAGTGTGGCTCCATCGCCTACCCAAACCCCCGTACGGTTTCTTGGCCTGCCTTTACACAGCTGGGGGGATCTGCAGGGCATGCCTGCCTGTTTGCCCCCAGCTCCCATCAGCACGCCTTGCCAAAACCCACCTGGATCCTAAGGCGCACATCTGCTAATCGCTCCAAGTAAGTCAAATGAACACCCATCTCCCTTTACATACATGCTTTGCTGCTCCTCTATTTTTTCAAGTCTTTTAGAAGGGTGCTCATATGGTGCCCGTTTCCATTAGGATGTCACATCTCTTCATAATTCATAGCAGTTATGGTAAATAACAGCTTTTGAGTTCAAAGTAGCTTTCATTTCTTTATGGAAAATAAATTTTTTTCAATATTTTATGTTATTCATGTGCAGTTCTCTAAGACTGACATATGACTTAGGAGTTATAATTAGAGCTCTCTATGTATTTTAATGGAAAGTGTAGCCAACAAACTAGATCTAAATATGAATTTTTGTACAGTAGGTTTCATAGTGGCACTTCTACATAAAAGACATATACAGCTACATTTACACCTAGGAAATGCAGTTTTGTTTCACTTCTGATATGACAAGGAAATATGTTTTATTAAATACAGAATCTATTTTTATAAAATACAGGAAGTTAAGCAAGTAACAGATTTTATATTGTGCATGCTGATGAAGTTATACCTGGACTGTTACAGGTCTTTTCACATGTTCTGCTGCTTACAAGTCATATTCACCAGAAGCCCTCTAATGAATATTAGACTGTGCATCCATTTTAGATTATATCCAAATTCTTTCAGGAAAGACTTTCTAAATTTACATGCAAAGTACTTATAAAGAGTATTCCTTCATATCCACAAAATTTCACTTTCGTTTAAATTAGTCTCAGGAAGAAAACTGGTTTCATGTATTTTCTTCTCTGAATTCAGTATAGGAACAGAAAAGATGCTTAACATCAGAAATGATGACAAATGGAGAACATCACAGAATCCAATCATTTCTTC
Source organism: Rhipidura dahli (assembly GCA_013399225.1). Classification (NCBI taxonomy): domain Eukaryota; kingdom Metazoa; phylum Chordata; class Aves; order Passeriformes; family Rhipiduridae; genus Rhipidura; species Rhipidura dahli. The sequence continues at coordinate 218,627 of VXAC01001205.1, read as the reverse complement.
ATTACTTATAGTTATCCAGTGCATGCACAGCACAGAAACTCCCCTTAAATACTCATTTTCTGTTCCTGTCTTTTTTATGGGAGAATTTAGCTTGTAGTTCAGCAATTTCTGGTCCTGTTCATGGACATATGTCAAATATGGACATATGTCAAATATGGACATATATCAGTATGGACAGCAGTATGGAGTTGACCACCTTGGAGACTTGGAATCTCCATTTCTTTAAAAGGGGTTGCATAGCCCTGTCTTCTGCTTCATCTTCTTCTAAACCATTTTAGTCAGATGTCCCCAGCCCAATTCCTTGGTTCTGTTCCCATGATTTATTTTTAATTTGTACAATGCAGGGGTTCGGTTGGGGGTTTTTTTGTGTGTTGTATAATGATTCCACTCTTCTAAGAAATGTTGCTGCTGTCTTTCTCTTTTCAGTGTTCCTTTTGAGACAGATATCTTTCTTTTGCTGTTTTCTTAAATTCTTCTGTGCCTGGATTAGACGTGTCCCCAGGATGGCACACAGAGTTCCTTTGCCTCTACCATCATGATTGTTTTTGAGACATTGTTCTTTTTTCTCTACTTCTGCAGTCATGTTGACCCACTTCTCCTTTACCCATTTAACTCCTGGAGGAAAAAGACTACAGTCATGCCTCCATAACAATTCCTCTATTGATATTCTGCTAACTAAGCCAATTAAAATGTCATGGAGGTTTATAAAACTGAAACAAAAAGTATATTCAAATGAGATTTATTTATAAACCAGTTAACCAAATAAACCAATTAAACTAATTAAAGCTCTATCTGCATTTGAATAAAGATTAATGATGTCAAATGGAAGTGGCACTACATGACTGACCTAAGAGGGTGGCCCAGAGTGAATAATCACTCATCCACTAAGGCAAGGGCTCCAATTCCTTAAGGAGTTACTAAGGGGAAAGTTCTAACTGCAAACTGATGCTCTGAGAAGGACCAACTCAACTGATCCCCCTGGCAGGGCTGCATTCATACCCTACTAAAAGATGGTTTGTGGAATTTCTTCCCACTGTCTCACTAAGGAGATAGTGAGTAGCTGTGTGGGGTGTAGTAACTGCCTTCTGGGGTTAAACCACAATCCCTGGAAGCACTCCTCGTAATAACTAGAATAAAAAGACAATAAAGTAGCTTCCTATGGAAAAAAAAAAAAAAACCCAAAACAAAAACCCAGCAATTCTGGAAGCAATTCTGATGACAAGGACCAATAAGAGAAACTGCAGTGTGTGCGATGTGAAATACTTAGAATTCTTGTATAAAGTGTATTAAGGTATTATTTTTATTTTTGTAATGAGAAAACTCAGAAGAAGCAATTTGCTCAAGTTTTAAAGAAGATAACTCTAAGGGACTCCGTATGATTCCCTGTGTCTCTTACTTCTAATGGTTGTGTCCAAAGAAATGAAACTCAATTGCACTGTCTGTCTGTAAAATATTTACCAGAGACCATGCAACAAGGGGATGTCAGTGTTTCCAACACTGATAGAGAGAAAAATCTTTTCTGTGTTTATGTTTCTCTCTTGTCTTTTCAAAAGTTTGCTTTTCTGTTCAGTTTCCAACACTGATTAATAAAATTTGAACATGTAACTAAATTTTATAATTTTTTTAGCAGAATATTCCAGAGTATATATTAGCTTGTTAAGATTTTTATGGGGCAACTGTTAAAAGCATTTTACATAACATACCACCTGTACAGATATATGTAATGAATATGCTTTCAGGTCAAAGGTAAAAATTGATAATGATATATGGCATGCTGAACAACCTTCTGTAACAGGAAATACTGGGTAATAGTAGTGACAATGATATTAGTTCTGTCTGAAAGTAGCTGGGTGCTTAAGAGACCAAAGGGAAGGCCAAGGAGGCTGCACTCTGGCACCTGGGGGTGGGGCACAGCTCGGCGGGCTGGGGCACTCAGCGTTTGGCACGGGGAGAGAGAGAGACAGAGACAGAGAGAGAGAGAGAGACTGAGAGAGAGAGAGAGAGACAGAGACAGAGACAGAGACAGAGACAGAGACTGCTGCTGCCATGGTGGTGAGGAGAAGGCAACGCTGAGCCTCTGCTTTTCCAGCTGTCTTCCTTCTGCGGGAGAAGCCCCGGGATTCCCAAGCCTGCTCTTTCCCGCCCTGCTGGGAGTGGGGCTGTGGCCGCCCTGTCCCTGCTGCTGCCCTGAGCCTGTGCTGCTCTGCAGCCCCGCGCACCCAGCCTGCCGAGACCTCCCGGGATTCCTGCTGCGGCNACTGTTATTCCTATTCCTCACATCTTTGCCTGAAAGCTCCTTCATTTCAAATTTATAATAATTCAGAGGGAAGGGAGATTGCATTTTCCATTTCAGGGGAGGTTCCTGCCTTCCTTGACAGACACCTGTCTTTCAAACCAGGACACAGGGTTTTGCTTTCACTTACCAGAAAATTAATTTGTGACACATCGTGAGATTCACATATATTCTAGTTCAGAAATTTAGCAGATTCTAGTCGCTTCCAACAACATTTCCTTTTTCCCTTACTCCCTTTACCTTTTTCTTTCTTTTTTTTTTTTTTAAGGTCTTTCATGCTTCCCAGGCAGAGTATTTCACTGCATCTTCTCTCATACATTAGTCCCATTATTTGATTCTGTAATGTGAATTATGTATTGAGGAAGAGAATAAAGAAATTTACTTCTTTTCTGAGCTACTACCCAGCTAACATTATTTGGAATATTGTTCACATTAAAGCTCATAAGATGTATTCTGCTTTATCACTTAGGCCTTTCTGGTGCTAGTTCACTAAATAGCTCACCTTGGGCCAAATGAATAACTGCTGTAACCAGTGGTACTAGATTTGATTTCAAAAAAACTCACACTGATCTGTGCCTTCTCTTTCTCTCTCTCTCTCTGTATGTAATATGCAAGCATATGTTGGTCTTTGAATGTACACAAGCAAATATTTATTTGAAAAAAGAATGCTGTATTTTAAGTAAGCGCATTAGAACATTGTAATTCTTTTTGATAGGATTTTTCAATGGTTTCATTTTTATTCAGTCTAAAGTATATTATACTTGCAAATTCATTTATCCCAGAGCCCCGAGTAATTTGTTACACAATACACTAGCCTCCAGCAGGAGATATGGAGAAAGGTTAGAAAAATTTTCCATCTGCTTTTTAACAAAACCGTGTATCAGTGAGGAAGAAAGAAAGAGCAATTCTCTCTTTGCTCTAAAGAAAAGTGTATAAGGGTAATAGAACAGTTCAAAACATTCCTAATTATAGATGGACTATTCACCATTCTCCCATACAGTAGGGCACTCAGAACATGAGATACTTTAGGATGATTAAAGCTGAATTCTTGTCCCAGAGGCCTTATAAAAATGACTATGCCCATCTCACTTTGACTGTTCACACCTTGCCACCTTTGCAAGAAGACTTAGACACATAGCAATGCAACAATGAGCACAAGCATAAACAGCTAACCCAAAGCAATTAGATGGCACAGGACTTTAAGACCTTGGCTTTCTATGGGTAATACTAAATGCAAGATTGACTTAATTAATGATCACATTTGATCCTCCACTGGAAACTTAATTTTTTATTTTTTTTACAGAATAAAATTTGCAATCAGTTTGGATCATTTCAGTGTTTTCCCTTAAGCCTTGCCATAAATGCCTTTTAAAAAAAACATGTTAAGCATGTAAGAAGTAGACAGCGATCTTACTACTAACACCTAACACAATTATATTAATTTAAAAAAATATTTTCAGGAACATGAAGATAATATTAAGGGGAACGTTAAGATAATATTAATGTATAGCCCTTATTAACTATAAAAAGCTTACTTGTGCTCTTTGTTGGGCACGTACCACATGATCAGTGCTGACAGACCTTGTACTGAACCTAGCATGGCAGAACTGTGGAGCCTGTTGTAACATGCCCCTAGTATTCAGAGTAAACCTCCAGAACATCAAAAGTAGTGAAATAATGTTGGTTTCAAGTACCACATTGACTGGTCATAAGAACAAGGATAAAATGCCTATAAGTCCTCCTGTGATTATACTTGACTAGCTAAATCTTTGCACTTTTCTCCTAAGAAATGGTTGGCTGTTTTATGAGTGAGACCCTGGCTGATACAAGTTCTCAGCTTGCTATCTTCAAGTGGCCAAGTTATTTTTATTGAAGAATTTTCTGTGTGACAGCAGGGAATAAATTTGCAGGACCCCTCACCCTGTTGAACCCTGTTGAAAAGACGCCAGGAGACTGCCAGTATTTTTCACATGGTGTTCAAATAACCACAGCATTATAGTGGCAAATGTGCAACTTTTCTGCCTGCACAAAACAGACAAGTCTGAAATAATAGAAGAAAAAGGAAGACAGACAAAATCATTCAAGAGTTCAGATGATAAAGGATGAGGAGATCTCACCTCATACGAATGTGATCTGTCTGGCTTCTCTGCCAACACAGTATAACAAAAGGCATGCAGCTTTTCTACTGACAAGACTTTTTGCTTGCACAAAGACCCAATGAATACATGCCATAGGAGTTCCTTCATTATTTATTGCAAAGAGTGAATGGGGTCACCCGGACTCTGTCATATATAGCGCTGTCACAAAGAACCAACCTCACATCCTTTTTTTTCCTCCAGCTTGTTCATAAGGAGATATATATGCCAAGGTGGGTGTGCAAAAGCAGATAAAAAAATATGAGACCATTGCATGTATATACTGTTAGAGCTAGATTCCTTCACATTAAAAAAGTAAAGTATCATGGGGTGAGTGACAAAATGTGCTGGTTAAACATGCAGAATATTTGTGGTTTATGTACCTTGTGTGTGAACACAACTGGATTGCTACAAAGACACTTCAAGATACTACAGGGTGGTAACACTAAGATGGAAGTGTATGGATATAGCCATCGGACACAGGCATCTGGGATTATGCACATACTACTACAATTTCTTTCATTATGTAATTAATCTCTTTAAAACTAGTTAGTTTGTTTTGTCTCTAATACTTTGTTGCAGTTTGAAGCTGGCTGAGCACCAGGCACTCATGAAAAAAAAATCTACTTATTTTCCTCTGCTATAGCTGAGCAGAGGAGGGGGAATTGAGAACTTCATTTTTGTGAGTTAAGGATTAGTGAAAAAAAAAAACAACACTTTAAGGCAAAACAGGTTTACAACTTAAACAGTATAAAGAAGATGCATCATTATCAGAGTTAAAAGTAAAAAGGATAATGAGAACCAAAGCAAACCTTCTAAATACCTTTATTTCCCTCTTTCTACCGACCATGCAAGGAAACAAAACATGGGGTTTTGGTCAGTATTTCACTACTTAAAAATCTTTCTTCAGTATGTTTAAGGAAAAGAGATTTTTTCTGCTGTGCTGTGGGATCCTTCCCACAGAAGATAACTGTCTGAGAACTTTCCTAGTATGGTTTTAACTTTCACAAACAGCAGTCCCACCCAAACCTGCTGCAACATGAGTCCCTCCCACGGACCGAGAGTCTTCCCACAACTGCCTAGCATGGGTCATTTTAGCTCATGGGGCTAGTCAAATTTTGATGAGCTGTTCTAGTTTGGCAGTGAAGGCTCTCTTCCAATATCTTTAAAAGCAAGGGCCATCTCTCTTTGTGTGAGTTCCTCATTAGATTACAGCTTTTCAGTGTCCATGCACTCCACCGTGAGTACTTGTCTTCATGGGCTGAGTGCAGCCTAGCGCACCCCCCATGCACTTCATGAATTGCAGGGAAACAATTTGTTGTATTATAGCCCTCACCATGGCTTGCAGGAGAATCTCAGCTCTGGTGCTTGGAGCACCTCTTCCCTCTTTTTTTTTCACTGACCTCGGTGCTGCTGTGTTAATTTTCCTCACGTGTCCTCACTGTTCCTTTTTCTCTCACTCCGACGAAAGTTAGTAAGTTGCAGTTGAGAAGCTGATCTCAACACCTCCAGGCTCCGCATTCCTCCGGGAATTGCTCGCCATGTCTCTAGCTGCTGGCCACATGGTCCCTGCTGGCACCGCAGGGCTGACCATGGCCACGTGGTCCTCACCAGCACCGCACGGGCGGCTCTGGCCTCAGGAGGGCCCCAGCCATGCAGTTCCAGCCTCGGATGGCCTCTGGCAACACGGGCCCTGGTGGCTCCCTGCCGGGATGGGTCCCGGGGACTGCCTCACCGCCCCTCGGGAGAAGAAAAAACCAGAACTTTCTGCAGTTTTTCCTTTTTTAAAATAGGTCGTCATAGAGGCGTTACCAACTTATATAATTGGTCTATTAACCTGCCCATCATCAGAGGCTTCAATGATTGGCTCTGTGCCGGTCATTGAAATTTCAAACAGCTTTTCTCCCGCCCCCAACAAAGACCAGGTTGTGTTAAACCAATGTGTACTTCTACTAGAAGACTGTTTTAGAACAGCCTTTCTTTGAGAAAGAAAGAGCCTTTCTTTGTTCAGCTTTCTTCCCATTTCTTGTCCCTTTTGGCCTGTGATTAGTCTACTTTCTCATGTTCTTGTAGCACCTTTGTCTTTTAACTTAGACGTGTTTGCACTTCATCCTCAATGCTGAAATACTGTAAGCCCTCCGTGCTGTACAGGGGTCACACAGAAACAAGAAAATCATTGAAGCATAAAGGAAAGTTTCTGCTAGTAAACTCATTTTCACAAAGTCATACGGTCTTTCACCGTATTGTAATCCCATTTTTTGTTTTAAAATGAGTGTGTCAGATTAGGCTGTGCACTGGTTGCTGTACAAACTCAGGAGGAATCATTTTAATGTTCTTGTGTTCAACCCTCCTATGACTTTTATATTCCTCTTTTCTTAAAATAAAACACTGCTGTCTGGAAACATGCAGTGTGAGTTCACAGAGTGGTCTGTATTTTATTGGGGGAGCAGTAAAATTGCTATGTGCTCCCTGAGAATGGAGTGCTGTCATTGCCAGTTGTCAGGATAAGTAATAAATATCAGCCAGAGCCAGTCCTGACACATCCCTACAGCTTCATACATGCATGTGTTTCTTTGCTGCCTTTTCAGTCTTCTGACAGGGGCTGTTTCTCTGCCATTTGGATGTTCTGTTCAGGTTCTGTTTAGCCTGAATATTTGTGATCACTTCTCTCTTCTTTTTTCAGTATCTAAATAAAAAAGGAAAAAAAAAATTCTATCACAGGAAATATTCTATTTCTCTTTTCCAATATGCCTTTACAACATGTCACATTGTATTAACCCCTGATTATATCCCTTCTAAGAGGAGGTTAAAGTAGGTTAAGGAGAGAAAAGAGGTCTCAATTTGAAAAAGCGAATGATATTGGTAGCTTTAAAGAGTGGCTGATATCAGCCTCAAGGCTATCTTGCCTTGAGAGGCTTCTCAGTGAAAAGCTGACTTCATCATCTTTTTATTGAGTCATCAGGAGCTGCTAGTTCACCAAAGTGCAGTTCTCTTTCACTCATTTATAGGATTTGTAGGTGTCAGGGAAGCAAATTAGTCCCTGGTGTTACTCCAATGACTGTGCACACCTTATACCAAGGGGAAGTGAAGCCAAACATCTACTTTTTTTTTTTTTTCTTTAACAGTAGGCTAAAATTAAAAGGGAGAGATCTTACACTTTTTGGAGTAATTTAATAGATACATAAAATACAACACTTCATTTCAATTCCTAATTTTGTCTACTTCTGTGAGTGGCATTCTTCAAATAATCTGAAGCTAAAAATAAATATTGCTCTCTATATGAATTTCAACAGAGAGATAGTAATTTTTTCCTGGTTGAACACTAAAATTGTTTAATTTTGTTCTTTTATTTGGCAGAACTCTGATGTCTTTTGAGAAGTCGTGGCAGTCAGTGAAGTTCCCAGTGACTTGCAGAAAAGAGAATATCACACCTCTTTTTCAAAATAGATAGAAATTAGAACCTGGAGATCTACCAATCAGTCATCCTTATCTACTGTTCTGATAAGGTAATAGCAGTATATCAAATACAATTTTCTTGCATCTTGCAGAGTTAGGTCAGACTTGTAATGAGCTAAGAAACACATGTAGAAAAAACATCCATTGATGGAAAGAGAGAAAAGAACCCAAAAAAAAAAAAAACCCTCATAAGAAATTGAAAATTCTGGTCTGATTTTGAGACTAACAAAGACTCACCAGCCAGGCCGTTCAATGAACTATTATCTGGTATTTGTTAATTTTAAACATGTGTTTTTCAGGCCGAACTTATACCTGAGGGCAGAAAAAGAATTGGTCATACAGAGACAAGATGCGGAAATTTGTTTCTCTGAGCTCCTTCCTCAATCATTCTGCAGTGTGAGAGTCTAAACTGGTAACAGTTCCATTGTACCTGACACATGCTCAGCAGCTTTGATTACCCCAGAATCCTTCTCTGGGACCAGGCTGTGAGCTTGTACTCAGTGTCTCTACACCTGGGGTAAAGCTCACAAACTTTGGGCTCCATGGGGTGTAATAATACTGGCTTTAACACAAGGAAATCACAAAACTAGTGTTAAATTGCTCTCAGTTTAGGTTGATGGGTAAGAAACTTTGCCTTATTATTGAAAAAGGAAAAGAGGAAAGGTCAGTTTATTTACATATCATGACAATATAGTAGATGGATAAACTTCTCTGACAGGAGAAATTCTGGTGTTCCAAATGCACAGTACATACTTTATTGCATACACATAGGTCAACATCCAGGAGTAACAAATAGATAATCATGGACTATATCAAATTTTGCATAATTTCTGCCTTAAATAAGATTTTTACATTTCATATTGTAATACATAACACAAAGAAAATCTGTATTCTGATACTAAATTAACAAATTAAGTCAACAGGTTTTAAGATTGCAGTGTTTCCCATTTCTATACATTATATTTCATTGATTAGGAGTGAAACATGGAACAGAACTTTTAAGGATAAAAAACTCCAATGTTTACATGAGTACATGAGAAATTACTTAATTTCTTTAATCTTGGATAAAGTGGTGCATTGTGCTATGTTTTATAAATTATCTGATTGCAGATACTATTTTAAGTCAGATTCCCTGTGAGAAAGAAGTGTTCCTTGAATTCACACTTACTTGATAGTTCTTAATAATAAAGTAATTCTATTTTTAGAGTTATAAGTTTTCCTTAAAGACTACCTTTTTGCAAGGGGATCATCTCATTATGTTTCATTGATTTTCTGTTTTTTTCTTTAGTGTTACAATTCAAGCTCTAACTGAAAGAAATCTTGGTTTTGAATTCTTAATGCAAGAAGGAAAGAAAATTCAAAGTCCTCACTTCATTGCATGTTAATTTTTTCGACAATAATTCTCATCACCCAGTAGAACATGTAAGACAGATAATTTAAAAATCTTCCGATTCCTTTACCTAGTGTTTATATGTTTTATCTTTATTACCTGTGTGTACTATCTCTGCATATAATCACTTCTCTGCCAAGCATCTGCAACATTATTGGTCTACCTTTAATCTTCTTCAAATATTTCTCTTTTTTTTTTTTCCCCTTCTGAGGATATATCACAGCAAGAAGTCTTTAAAATGACCAGTAACCAATAAATCTTCTTCCAGTAGGAACAAAGGAAGGCCAAGCACTCTGCTGATTAAATGATTCTTTTCAGATTTACTTCACCTTGATTTCAGTGTCATAGCAAGTCATTAATTTTCAGATATTATAGGACACTGTAATGATGCAATCCAAATTGCAGATAACAAAAGTGAAATAATGTGATTGTAACCTTTGGGGGCTTAATGGATCTATCCTTGTTTTGACTGCCATTTAGTCTCTTCCAGGACTACTTATCTAGTTTATATATTTCTAATTAAGGTCTTTTTGGAGACTTTGTGTATTAGAGTTGCAGAATATTCAAATATAACATTACTAAAAAAGGCTAACTAAGATGAGCTATGATTTCCAGACTATTTGTGACATAATTTTCTTCTTAAATTTTTTGTCTTTTCAAAGCCCATTTAATACTTTCTCCCATGGTAATAAAACACTACCTGAAAAAGACAACTTTAGGAGAAATTTTGATGTGTAAGCCAAGAAAGTCATTCTAAAAATGTGATTCAACAACTACGGCTGGGGTAAAAGCCAATTTTTCTACTCTTTCTTTGGCAAGTAAGTTGCTTGTAGTGGTTGGTTTCCCAAATCTTTGCTTCAGTAAATTCAGTTATTTCAGTTCACACTGTCAAATGACATATTATTATCTAATATATTTTCTTGCTTCTATTTTTTAATAATATACCTTATATCTATCTGTCATAGTTCACTTCCTCTCAGAATTGATGAAATGAATGGAAGAAGCAAAATTTTTTGGTAAAAATAAGACTCCTGCTTATAATCAGACAATCAGGATGTAGAAACATTAAAGATAAGATGTTGCAAAAAGATTGTTAGTGGCATCTGGATAAATTGTCCAGTATTAACTAGGGCTTTTATCTGCCAGATCATTGAAGTGTTTACCATTTATTGATGTGGGTTACCAACAATCAAAGGAACATTCTTAAAGCAGATTTAAATGAAAAGCTTATTTCTTGTACCCTTGGCAAAGTCACAGTCACCTTTGAAAAATCCTGAGCTTAATGCAGCTGGTTCTCAGGAATGGAGAGCTAAAGGCCTGGAGCTCTGAGAACTGAAGCAACAACTGAATGTGACCTGCTTCTGACGCCAAAGTGTTACACAGGAATCTACATCCTAGCTGTTTTCCCCATCAAAACCACATGGAATTGAGCTCTTCAGAGTTAGAATTATCTTTGTTTTAGGGTCTGGTTGTAAGACTCTTGCCTTGTGCCTGACAAGACTGAAGCAGTATGCTAACAGAGGGGTTTCAAGTGATTTCTTTAATTTACACAATGAGTTTCATGGCCAGGTTTTTTTCTTTGAAATTCTTCAATGTGGTTCTTTCTGTCCCTTGCCAGTAACTGTAAGGACTTAAAGAGTGCAGTTGTCTGTCTCAGAACACTGTCAAGGCCACAGAAGAAATTTGCTGTAAGATAAGCCACCTCAATGGAACTTGAGATAAGCACAGATGGCACAGCTGGACAGCCTAATGGAGGCAAAAGTTCAGTTAGCATCCAGACAAAAAAATCCCACCATGGCAAATTGTGTGAAAGGAAAAAACTTCTTAGACACATGTCATCTCAAGATATTGGGAATGGCATCTGTGTGCCTGTGGATGCCTGGAATTTGGACTGTATAAGGGTGATACCCCAGAAGAATGACTTGGGGACTTCCCCAACATTGGGAAGACCAAGGTAAAGAGGGATCAGTCAGTATGCCACAGAACCCACATGGTGGAGGTGTCTTTCTGCTTAATCTCTCTTTCTTTCTCCTCCTTCACCCCAACCTTCCCATTTCTTTGTGTCTCTCTCCCTCATGTTTACTGTTCAATAAAATCTGTACTACTGACTTCGGCATATGGACTGTTTTGCACCTTGATTCAGGCAGAGGCACTTCTTATAATTGGATCTTAACAGTAACATCTTTTCTGAATTTGTGTGAAGGTGTATTCTAAGTTAGGGGGGCATTTTAGGTACTTGTGATAGCCCCTGTGGACTTCAGGACTACAAAACAGCATCTTGTATTTTTTTTACATGTTTTTTATTTTGGTTTGGTTTGGGTTTTTTTTTTATATATTGGATTTGTTTATTTTTTTTAATCTATTCTGTGAGATACAGCACAAGAAGTACAGTTATAGATGAATGCAAAACTGATAACAAAAACCATCACTTGTTCTTTATAGTCTCCATCAGAATTGCCAGAATGAACATCCTCATGCTTGAATACCCTACAGGAAAGGTGACAAACTTTTCTGACCAAGAAGCCCCTCCACAACATTTCTGTGGAGTAATCAAGGAAGATTTCTGAATGACAAATAGATGTTAGAAATATGAATTATATTCTTAAGACAGTCACTGTAGGAAGACTTTGGTTGCCTAAAAACCTATGTATTACATTTTAGATAATTTTGTTAATATTTACAAGTTAATCCTTGATTCTGACAAGATACATTTATTTATCTCTGGTTTGTCTGCTTGATTGCAAGGAGTTACTTGCCTAGTAATGCCAATTATACCTCATCTAAATACAAATAATTAAAGCAGTGAGAGGTATTCAAAGTGTATAAGGTAAGGTTCTTGAGTGTTATATATTCAATAACCCCATATTAGTTTACATTCACTGAGCTAAACCAGAAGTCAGTGATGAGGCATAAACTGCTCTAGTGAAAAAATCAGAAACTCTGAATTTAGATTCCTGCTCTGAAGGAATCTTTTGTTCTTTTGCTAAAAAAGAAGACATGACCTCTAGCTACACTCTAAAACTAGATAGATGTTTAATGCCATAGCCAGAGTTGTGTTCACTTTCAAGTGAAGTATATAATTAAATGTATTCTTCAGAAGAAATAATTATTTCATAGTTTATTTTATAACATTTTTTTATTAGAAATATATTTCTATATCTTGAAAAATAGATTTGTTATGATTTAATCCTAGCCTGCAACTAAGCCCCACACAGCCACCCACTCATTTTCCCTGCCCAGTGGGGTGGTGAGAGAATCAGAAGGGTAAAAATGAGAAGACTTGTGTGTTGAGGAGAAACAGTTTAATGGGTAAAGTAAAAATTACATAAGCAAAGCAAAAGAAGGAATAAATTCACTGTTTTCCATGGATGGGAAGGTGTTCAGCCATCTCCAGCAGAACAGAGTCCCACCATGTGAAATGGTGGTCTGGGAAGACAAACCCCACCACTCCAAACATTCCCCCACTTCCTTTTTCTCACCACAATTTTATATGAAGAGCATGAAGCCGTGTGGTCTGGAATATCCCCCTGGTCAGTTGGGGTCTGTTGTCCTGGATTTGTCCCCTCCCAGCCTGCCCACTGCTGGGGTAAGGAGCAGAAAAGGACTTGGTTCTATGCAAGCCCTGCTCAGCAAACATTCCTGTGTTATCAACACTCTTTCCAGCACAAATCCAAAACAGCCCTATACTAGCCACTGTGAATAAAATTAGTTCTGTGTCTGCCAAAACCAGCACATGGATAAGAAGTAACTAGGACCTGTGTTCTATTTTAAGCTATCTGCCCCGATATTGAAATTATGAAATTAATTTATTATACTCAGATTTATTAACTGTAGACATCCATATTCATCTAAGTAAAGTGTTTCACCATAGTACTAGGCTACTGTGACTATGTGAAAAAAATAAGCACAAGAATCTCATATCTGGTTGCATCTAGATATAATATGAGCCATTCAACTATGCTTTTTTAGGAAAAAAACCCAAAATATATACTAATTTTTTGTCATTAATGTGGCCCCACACAAATATTTTTAAGCAAAATATATGAAAATTAGCCATTATAATTAAGTACAAACTGTAACTGTTGTTTTAAAATTTTCATTAACCTTATTATCAGGTTCATAGAAGAACAGAAAATTGGTAAAATAATTCAAAGTTTTTGTCAGCTTGTTGCTGAATTATTGCCACACTTATTTTATCTAACTGAAGTCATTTGGAAATTGGAATGCAAAACTCTGGAAATGTTGAGGACACAGCATCTATCCCTTTTACAAATTGATGTCATTTTTACTAGCCAGTGAAAACATTAACTGTACTTTTAAGGCTGCCGTCATACAGGATAAAAATGTTGAAGTATTTTGGGACTTGGAGGCCAGTCTAGAGCTTGATTCCAGAAGTAGTTATAACATGTGCATCTATGAAGCATGGGCAGAGGGATCAATTTAATGGACCTGACTTCAGTTCTTAAAATTGAGCAAACAGTAAATACGTCATCCACACACCCAATCCCTCTCCAGGTTACTTGGCTAATGCAGCTTTTGCCGTGACCAGGTCGAGTTTATGATCTCAGAAATATAAAACATATAACAACTTGCGTGCAAGAGATGGTAAGGAGGAACAAGCTACTGGGCTGTGTCAGCATGGCCAGCACTGCCACTGAGCATCTGCTGACAAGGCTGGTTTCAGCTGGAATGGGAATGGGCACATCTCACTGCACCTGAACACATTTGATGTTGCTGATTGATTGGTTGACATCTCATGTTTGTGGTCCTGGGATTTTCTAAATAATCAGGTCAATGGTCTTCCTCCTGAATCCTTGACTTTCTGATTATCCATTTCAACAATCTTAACTCTGCCTGCAGTTTTGCCGTCCTTACCTTGCACAGGTCTTCAAAATTTCTCACAGCTCATCCTTACAACTTAGCAACATTAGAGGCCTGAGCAAAGGTTGTGTACGTATCAGAACTAGACTGTGGATGAAACTGGATGGAGAAGGGAAGTGAGAGATTAAAAACTCCCATTTAATGTTCATTAGGCACAAGTATTGGTGAGTTGAAATATCATTTCTTGTAGAGATACTGCACAGCCTGCTTCCAAGGCTGCCATAATTTAAACTTGTTGGCTCTTTCTGAAAGGACAGGCAAATCTTACAAGGAAGGTTCATAAATTGGATGGCTTTAGTTCCGGTTTTTTTCAGTTCCAAAAAATGCTACAAAAATTCTGACTTCCCAAACTGAATCTTGTATTCTTCACCAGATAACAGCCACTGGTGCTTCATTACCTCCCAAATCTATTCGTACTCCTTTTAGTTCAGCTGTGCCTGCATAAAGCTCTGTGAAACCAAGAATGACTTTTCAGTCCCTGCCTGATGAATACTACATAAAAAGAATATTCCTGCTGATTTCCACTTTGGCTATTTGTTAGAGCCATCCTGTCCCAGAAGCCAGTACACCAAATATCACAGACCATCGAAGGAAAAACTGAGTTTCTCTCATGCAAGATTATAATGTGATGTACAAGAGTATGAAGAAGAATACAAAATCCACAGGTCATTCAGAAATATTTCTTCCCTTTCTTTCCCTCACATGATAATTTAGACCTTGAGAGACAGGGAGGGAGAAATATGTATATATTTTTCTTTCATTTCCTCAACAGGCCTGCAGGAAGCAAACCCCACTTATGGTCTGATCCATCTTTCTGTGCTGAGTTACAGTGAAATGCCAAACACACTCTATGTCATCTCTCTCCCCAGATTTCTTTCTCAGCAGCATCTCCTTCAGAACAGTTCTTTGTCTTGGAAATACTTTTGCTTATGTCAAATGAACAATTTAAAATATAACAAAGGTATATATGATGTTGCCAACTTTGCATGCAAATATTCTTGAGAAAAACTGGAGTTTCTTTCCTGTTAAGATGCATTGTTATTACAAGCCTCTCAGCTATAGGCTTTGTAATTTACTAATCTTGAATGGATTTTGATTCATGTTTAGCCAAGAAAAATAATTTTAAACTATGCTCAGGTGTGAACATTCCAAACGAGTGTGATTGTTTTTAGTTAAAAAGTGGAAAGTAGCTAAATGCATGCCATCTCATAAAATTGGATTCAAGAACAATTTTCATCAGCAAGCCAACAAATTATATAAGAATATTTTATAAAGCAATGTAGAAAAATGTCACTTTATTAATGTCACAATATTTTAAATAATGCAAAATATTTATTTGATTTTTCTCCACTGAAAGGCATATGCATGGGGTTATTTTATTTCTGTTTGGGTTTTTTGATGTGATCTCTCTTACAAGTTGTAGTGAATTAGACCCCATGATATTATAATGAAAAATTTTAATTATTTTTTTAATTTCAGAGTCCAGTGAGATTACTTTGGTAAATCAGACTCTACCTAAATAGAACAAAAACAAAACCTGCTGAAGGATATATTTGAACTTTCCTTTGGGAACCTTGTTTGAAAACCTTATTTTTATACATATATGGTTAATTTTACATAGATATAAAAATTGTACCTAAACTTTTGATGAAGAGTTACCCATCCTTAACCATCCTACTAATTGTAGAAAGCATATAATTGTGCAGCCAAATTTTCCCAACACAGGCAGATTCCCTTCACACCAAAGAGGTGTTTTGTTAGGTTTTGATTTGGATTTTTTTTTTTGGTTTTTTTTCTGGTTTTTGGGGTTTTTTGTTTGTTTGGTTGGTTAGTTGGGTTTTTGGTTGGGGTTTTTTTGTTTGTTTGGTTGGTTGGTTGATTAGTTGGTTTTGTTTTTGTTTTTTGTGAGTTATCTTTTTGGATTTTAGTTTTTTAATCTGTTGGTTAAAATCAATACACTTAGGAAAGTCAAAATATTTTAGAATACAAAAATCCTATTATTAGTAAAGATGTTATCCTTAAATAAATAAAAAGGATAGATTTCCTGGCAATCAAAAGTGAATTTCAGTGTAAAAGTAAATACACAGCAATTTCAGTATCAAAGATTTCAATGATTCGGAGCAGATAATTATTTAACTGTACTTTTTAATAATTCAGTTTTACACTATCATAAGAAAAATTGGTTTTTTATAAAATTTTTAATAAAAAATTTATAAGGAAAATCAAGGAAATCATTGTACTCCCTATGCACAAAAAAAAAAGATTTTGACTTTCTGCAAGACAAAATATGTCTCCCTTTCTGAGTCTGCCTTTTTGTGCCCTATGCAGTTCTCTTTTTAATGTGTAAAGTTATTTGTCTAAAAGTGAGCTGAGGTAAAATACTGCAGCATTGCAGAAGAAATTTGTTCAGATTAGAAATATCTCAAAAATCCAAGTCTAAACACTGCAATTATTTTATAACATCTTTACACTACATTCTTCTCAGTAATTTCCAGCCTCAGAATCCTAGCACGTAGACTTTTCTTCTCATATTTGTTTTTTCAAAGTTAAGATTTTATGTCGTATTTAAACTTCTTTCTTGGAAAATTCTGTTGCCCAAATGTAAGCTGTGAAAAATATAACCAAGTACTTTACTACAGGAAATGTGAAAAACATATCTAATGAGGTTTGGTTTTCATCCTTATAGTAGAGGAGAACAAATATGTAAATTTTCTGGAATGCATTCTCTTCACAGCTTTGGTCACTTGAAGCTTGAATTGATCCATTATTAAAGGGTTATCTGAAAAACCTTTTAGTTTTGGTTTTGTTGGTTTTTTTGGTTTTTTTAAGAAACTGCTGCCAATTTAGTGCTTTTCTTCATTCCAATACTTGATGTTGTCCTAATATTTTTTAGATACTGTTACAACTAGAAATTTTGGTCTATTGCTTTAGCAATAGTCCTTAAAAATGCAGTGTTATTCTGCAGACTGAGTGCCCATAACCTTTTGGTAGGCTTGTGATTTCTTACAGAGATTGTCTAAAAATTCTTTAACCAAGTGGTGCAGGCGGTGTAACTCCTGTGATAGAAAAACAATGGACTGAGTAGTTAGAAGGGAAAGTTCTGGTTTTTGACCTCTGAAACACAAGTTTGAACTCAATTTTATCTTAATTTTTAGTGAACATTAGGTTCAAAAGCAAAACTAATCAAGGATTTGAGCACAATGTAGCACACAAGAATGCAGAGGACTTATCGTCATGTATCTTCTCAGTGATGGATAAAGAGAGACACAGGAAGGGAATTTAAGGTTAAGGATTATTAGCTCCTTTTTTGGAGAAGTAATCACTCCTGTGAATTAAAAAATACAGCTAGCAGTACATTTCACCAATTATTGTATCAGGTTTGACTTCCTATGTCAGAGTTCAGATGTGAAACATTTTTAACATTTTTTTTCCAACATTTCCATGGCTACTAAAATTTTGGGCCTTTCTCAATTACATACAACATATGATAAATAAATTCTACTACTAGAGAAAAAATTATGATGAAATTTAGCCATATCTCTTATAAATTAAAACCCTGAAATGCCTCTAACACTTATCTGCATTTTTTCCACTTCACTGTCCATAAGATCCTCTTTCCTGTTCCTGTTCCATTGCAGTGAAGATGTCATTTTAAATATTGTTCCCTGTTCTATAAAGATATGATTTTTTAGGTTTTTTTTTTTCCCCAAGCTGACATGGAGAAATTTTTGCTTAGCACAGAGCATCATCTTTTTATAATTCAAAGCGTCATCTAGAGTTAACCTTGAATGCTTTATGTGGGGTACAGCCTTTCTTTATTCTGAAGGATGTTTGCTGTTACATGGTTTAAATATGTATGAAAGCTGTGCATCAAAAACTTATGTTTGGATCTCTCAGATCATTTGATCTTTTCAAAATTACATCTTATGAAACAATAGTCCACTGTCTTACAAAAATGGCTTCAAGAAAGGTCAACAAATTTGCAGATCTAAATATGTGTTTATTTAATAGATAAATACATAAATAAAATTTTTGCCCTGTGCAGTTAAATTTGCAACACTTTAAGTTTCTTTTCTATGGTACCAACTTCAGCATACTGACAAAAATCTGCTGCTCATCAGATTCACTACATGTAATAATTTTTGTTTTTCTCTAGCTATCATATTGAACTATCGGATTAAATGAAATAAACAAGCCATACCACAACCAAATCAGACTTTTTAAGCCTAGAAGCACTTTTTTATGGCTATCCTCAAATGGATATATACATGTGTCACATGCCAGGGTAGTCATTAGCACCTAGATTGTTTTGCATGTGAAGGAGCAAAACAATATTCCTTATCTACCATTCTCTCCTGCTTTGTATTTTGGTCTTCTGCACTTCATTAAAATACTGCTTGTAATTCCTCTTGACTTTTTGAAAAGAGAGCATTTTCATTTGGATTTATAAAATTATATTTCTCCCCCCCAATATTTAAATGAAGAAAAATGTAACTTTGTAAATAGATATGCTAGAATGTCCATTGAATTATCGAAATATGGAAAAAGAGAAATACCTTTGTTTTCCAAATTACTTTTAAAAAACACATTACCATGATATCTCAGAACAAGAGAAAACTTGGGCACTGCTGGCACAACAGTCATTCAGTTAATTTTCGCTTTTAAATTGCAACATCTCTACTTACATGTGTTCATAGGCATTTAAAAAAGAAATTAAATTAAACAGGTCAGATTAGCACTATTCTGAAAACTTAGTTTCAAGCTAGTGTATTCTTCCCAAAAGAATGCTATGCATGGAGCTGAAGAGACGTGAAATCTGAATTGAAAACTGAAATGAAAAATGGTGTGATTGTTGGCACAATATGTTGACAGGAAGCATGGTGTTGCTTTAGAATAAGCTGAAATGTCAGTTATGAGATCTTATGAAATCATAACGCAAAGTTTTCCAAAAAAAAACCCCAACCCCCAAATGGACAAATTTAATCAAACACAGAATCACAGAAGCAATTAAGTTAGAAAAGACCTCGGAGGTCATGGAGTTCAACCTATGACTGAACACTGCCATATCAACTAGACCGTGGCTCTAAATGCTACATCCAGTATTTCCTTAAACATCTCCAGGGATAGTGACTTCATCATCTCCATGGATAGCCCATTCCAATGTCTAGTCTCCCGTTCTGTGAAGAAATCCTTCCTAATGTCCCACCTAAACCTCCCCTGGAGCAGCTTCAGGCTAAGTCCCCTTGTCCTGTTGTTTGCTCCCGGGAGAAGACACCAACCCCCACTTGGCTACAGCCTCCTTCTAGGCTCTTGTAGAGAGCAGTATGGTCCCTGCTAGGCCTCCTTTTCTCCAGGCTGAACATTCCCAGCTCCCTCAGCTGCTCCTCATTAGACTTGTGCTCCAGACCCTTCACTAGCTCCCTTGCCCTTCTGTGGACATGCTCCAGCCTCTCAATGTCTTTGTTGTTATAAGGAGCCCAAAACTGAACACACGACTCAAGGTGAGACCTCAGAAATGACCAGCACAGGGCACAGTCACTGCCCTGGTCCTGCTGCCACCCTGTTGCTGATCCAGGCCAGGTGCCCTTGGCCTTCTTGGCCACCTGGGCACGGCTGGCTCATGTTCAGCTGCTGCTGACCATGACCCCCAGGTCCTTTTCTGCTGGGCCACTTTCCAGCCATTGTGTCCAGAGCCAAACACTTTTGGTTTCCAATATGACCTGACTGAAATGTGACCTAAATGGTTATTTTGAGAAAGTGGTTTTGGATGCAGTTTTTTTACTTCTCAGGAGCTGCCTGTAGCAGGTAAAATATGAGTCTTAGAAGAATTTGTGAAGCCTTGCAATCACATGATGAATATTAGTGATTAAGACTTGACTGTGTGACAGGTTACCATTATACTGTTGGAAAAGTTCCCAGACAAAAGAAACAGTTGAATTTATAACTGTACCCAGGTTAAGGATTAAAAAAAGTGAGTTACACCCTCCTGAATTCCTTGTGAATCAATAAGTTGATCACCAATAAAATGGGAAGATAAGGGGAAAATGTACTTGGCAATGGTGACAAAACAGAACCTTTAAGTTGTAAAGTAAAAGAAAAAAAAAATATTTCCCATACTGGTGATTGCTGTAGCAATTGAATTGAAACTTGCTATGAAACTTCACTTTCTATGCTGGAAAATTAAAGTCATATCAAATTGCATTTTGTAAAGAACTACTCATAATGAAACCGTAAAATAAGAATTTTGCTCATTTTCTCAGCTATTTTGAGAACCATGACAAAAACAGCAGGTGTTTGAGAGCTTTAATGTGCTATCTCTATGATCAGCAGCAGGAAAACCACCCTCCACCAGCATTCTCACTTATTTTAGAGATTCCCTCAAACTTTTAAAGGGCCATCTGGTTGCAATCTAGTCTTTCGGTAAGTGGGAACACATAGGTTATAGCTCCTGATGTTTGTGTGGGCAGATGTCTAACATGCAAAATTATTAATAGAATGTAGGACCTCAAATGTTTCAGTTAGGTCTGGCTGCTATAAAATATAAGCTAGTACTTAGAAGTAAGAAAAACCTGAAACCTCTCTGTTAAAGCTCCAGAGGAACCCATGATAGCTCAGATGCTGATTTTAAGTCATATAAAGAACTTTAATTTATGCTTAGCTGCAGGCATTCCCCCTTTTGACAAATATTCAGTCTGTGATGTCACAGCAAGTATACAACTGTGATATTCCCAAGGTCACAATGAGATAGTGCTTGCATGAAAGAATGGCAGAATGGCATATTGATGAGCTAACAGGAAATGTGAAAAGTGTAGAACATTCCTTAAAGAGAAATACTTTGGAGAAAAGGGTAGTTTTCATTTTAGAAGGGGAAAAAAACACCAAACAATTAAGGTTAAGTATCTGATCATTTTAGAAGAAAGTTTCCAACCAAACTTGGGCTGCTGACTTGGAGGAGTGACCTCTAAGTGGAAATCAACAGCCATGGAAGTGCTGGAGTGTGTCCAGAGAAGGAAACAGAGCTGGGGAAGGGGCTGGAGTACAAGTCCTGCAAGAAACAACTGAGGGAGATGGGTGTGTTTAGCCTGCAAAAAAGGAGTGTCGAGGGGCCTTATTCTCCACAGTGAATTGTAAGAAGGTTTTAGTAAGGTGGGAGTCAGCTCCCTTTCCCAAAAACAAGTGACAGGATGAGAGGAAATGGCCTCAAGTTGCACCAGGGAAGGTTTAAATTAGGAATTAGGAAAAAAAAGTCATGTAAAGCATTGGAACAGTTGCTCCAGGGAAGTGGTGGAGACACCATCCCTGGACGTGTTCAAAAAATGTGTGGGTATGGCACCTGAGGATGTGGTGAACATGGTCATAGTGCTGGGTTGATGGTTCAGCTTGATGATCTTAAAGGTCTTTTCTAGCCTTAATGATTCCATAATTCTATGAATTTATGAATGTTATTTTTTATTCAATATGATGGAATGATTTCTTAATGTTAACATTTCTTGCTGTAAGAGCAGGAACACTGCCTAATACACATGACTTTCAGAATTCAGTCTTTGACTCAGACATCCAGCAACTTTCCAAACTCATAAAAAATAAAATGCTTCCTGCATGGTCAAAGGAACATCAGCAACAGCTGAGACACGAGCTAGGAAGAGATGAGTAACATAATCCTTTCACCTGTGGATCACTAGTTCAAATTTAGCTGCTCTTAACACCAGCTAAAAGTAATTAGGATGACTATATGATATGTTATTGACTTCTACGTCCAAAAAGTAATCCACACTAACAATTTTTTTTTTATTTATGGTTTTTTTCTTAGTCATTAAATGAGCCATACCTGCAAATATGGTATGTTAGAGTGGAAACCTTTGGGCAGGCATCATGAGGAAACATGCTTCAGCTGTTTATGTGGATGGAAGGATATTCTGCACTCCAGAGGTCGTAGGGGCATGTTTCATAAGCACTGTATTGATCAAAATTATACGTTGTTTGTCTTCCATACACACATACACAACACTTAATTTAGTGGGTTTTGCTTGTTTATTTCTCCTCAAATGGATAGCTTTCAGGTTTCAGAGTGAATAGATTTTGCTGCAAGTGTGGTGTTTTGTTGTTGTTGATGACGCTGTTTTCTGTATTTCTGTGTTTTCTTTTTTTGCCTCTTGTGTATTTTGCCACAGATAGAACAACAGAAACACTCAGCTGAGTCCAAGCAAAATTTTGCATATTGAAGGAATGTTAAAAAATACTGGGTTTTTTTGTATTTGGAGGGTTTTTTTCTGGGGTGGGGGTGTTGATCTATTTTTAAACTTCTATGTAACAGGATCTGAAGCCATGTTGTAGCCTCAAAAATTTTGCTGAAAAACGATGTTATGTGGCAGAAAATACTTACTCTACCACAGAACAAATGAATACAAAATAAGAATCTGTTGGGATTTGACACTGACTAAAAGCTAGGCACCCACAAAAACTATTCACTCAATTTCCTCTGCTATAGCTGAGCAGAGAGGAGAAAACAAAATGAAGACCTCATGAGTTGAGATAAGGATTAGGGGAAAAAAGCATTCTAAGGCAAAACAGGTTCAAAACTTAAACAGTATAAAGAAAATTTATTATTAACAGAATTAAAAGTAAAAAGGGTAATGAGAACTAAAATAAATCTTTAGAACACTTATTTTCTTCCCAGCCCCACCCTCTTTCCCACCAACTGTGAAAGGAGACAAAAACATGGGGTTTTGGTGAGTCTTTCACTTTCTAAAAATCTTTCTTCAGTATGTTTAAGGAAAGGAGTTTCCTTCTTCTGCTGTGCCATGGGGTCTGACCATGGGAGACAGTTCTCTGTGAATTCCTAGTGTGGTCTCAATTTTCACAGATAGCAGTCCTGCCTGACCCGCTGTAACATGAATCCCTCCCATGACCAAGCACTCTTCCTACAACTTTATAGCGTGGGTCATTTAAATTCATGGAGTTTAGTCTTTTAAGGAAAAGCTGTTTGAGTTTGGAAGCAAGGGCTCTGTATCTCTGGAACCAAGGGTCCTCTCTCTCTGTTTGAGTTCCTCACTAGATTACAGCTTTTCAGCATCCAGTCACTCTAGTGTGGGCACTTTTCTTCATGGGCTACGAGTGGATCTCTGCATTCCCCCATGCACCTCATGAATTACAGGGAAAAAATTTGTTGTATTATAGTCCTCAACACAGCCTGTAGAAAAATTTCAGCTCTAGCACCCAAAACACCTTCTCCCTCTCCTTCTTTTCACTAACTTTTGTGCTGCCTGTTGGTTCTCCTCACATGTCCTCACTTTTCCCTTTTCTCTGACTCGGAAGAAAATTGTTGTCCATAGGTATTATTGTTATCTAGTTCTATCAGTTGAAAAGTTCTTATAGACCTTCGCTGCACTGAAAAGGTTAATCTTGTCTGCGTTGGGGAATTGTTCACCATATTTTCATCACCGGCCACATGGTCTCTGCTGGTACCACAAGGTTGATCCTGGCCATGTGGCCCCCACCTTGGGAGGGCCCCTGCCACATAGATCCCCCACCCCATGGAAGAAGAAAGAGAGTGCCAGCGTTTTTTTCCCTTCTTAAATATGTCATCATAGCAGAATTACCAACTGCTCTAATTGGGCTAGTAACCTGCCCATTGTCAGAGCCTTCAGCGATTGGCAATGGACATCGTAGAAACTTTGAGTAGTTCATCATCCAGAAGCCACCCCTGTAGCTTCCTCTGCCCACTTAAGAAAAGTTGACTGTTTTAAGCTAACACAGAATCTTATTTCTTTGATTCCCTTAAAAATATCTAACTTCCTATTTATTTGAGTTATATTCTCCATATATCATAAAAATGTGGAAAAATTGCAGCCTCATCTGTACAGCCTTGAAAACATAGTGGAGAACGGAAGACAGAGGTGTATAATCAACTAAAACAATAAGTAACCTATGCTACATTGTTTACAGTATTTCACATTATATATTTGCAGTAGCAAAGTGGCAAAGTGCGGTCTAGACCAATGACAGTGTGGTGAGCTAAAAACTGGCTGAACTGCCTGTCTCTGATCAGCAGCACAAAATCCACCCAGAGGCAGCTCACTAGGCATGTACCCTAGTGATCAGTACCTGGGGGCGATGCTGTTAACATTTGCATTAATGATCTGGATGATAGCATAAAGTGCACCTTCAAGGATTTTGCAGATGATACAAAATTGTGAGTACCTTATGTACCCAAAGGTCATATTACTAACCAGACCCTGGAGAAATGGGCTGGCAGGAGCCTCATGCAGCTCAGTGAGGAGATGTGAAAAGTCCTGCACCTGGGAAGGAACAAGCTGACACCAGCAGAGTCTGGGGGCTACCCAGCTGGAAATCAGCTTGCAGAAAGTGACCTGAGGGTCCTGGTGGGCAGCAAATTGATTGTGAGCTGGGAACATACCCTTGTGGTTCCTTCTGCAGATCAGGAAGCGCTATTTTATTCTGTGGATGATTGAGCACTGGCACAGGTTTCCCAGAGAAGCTGTGAAATCTTCCTCCTTGGAGACATTAAAAATGTGAATGGACATAATCCTGGAAAGTCTGCTCTAAGCATCTCCCTGCTTTGAGCAGGAATTCAGACTACTTGTTTTTTTGGGTTGCCTGCCAATATCATCTGTTCTGTGATGCAGATTTTATACCATAACATGTGTGTTCATGTAAATATGGGTGAAACTGTTTGGGCTGTATGTTCACCAATCCCATATTTTCTGTGTTTGCTCTGACATTTCTGTATAACTGAAATATCTAGTACCTTTCCTTAGGTTAGTTGTTAAACATCTTCTGCATCAAAGAGATCTGTCTGGAGACATCCCTGCCAGGATTTAGATCTCTTCCTACCTGAGTTCTATACTGCAGAATAATATGGGCTTAGCTTCTATAAACAAAAGAAGTAGATGGAAAGAAAAAAAATCCAGGAAGAGAAATACATGAACAAGAAATACTGCTAGCAAAAGAAAAGCAATTATCTGAATGAAAATTTATTCTGTACCTGTAATAGGAAAAGTTACAATGTCTCATTTTTAATTCATTATTATCAAACTGTGCTGTGTTTAGACTTGTTTGTGTCTTTTAAAAGTTGTTGCAACTCTTCTGTGGAGAGAGCATTCATATCTTCACCCTTTTTCTCCTCTCTTTTTCTGATTTGCTGAAAGAACTCCTTTTGCCTATGTCTCTATGTCTAAATATGTACCTATCTACCTACTTATATTTTCCTTGACAGCCTGAGAGCAGGTGATAGACAGAGTTTTCTGAACCCCTGGGGAAAACATACAGACTTATGTCTTTTCTATGCTGTATTTCCTCTGCTAAATATGTGCTTTATTTTTGAACCTTGTGATATATGATTATCTTCTGACATGGTTTTAGTGGATGCTTCAAAATTATTTGAAGTGCAAGATAAATGGGTAAGTCTATGTGCAAGGCAAAAGTGAAGGAGGGGTGGGTAAGATGGTTATCTCATAGAAAGAGTACTGAGATTCTGCATGACTTGTCTTGCTGATGGTTGATTATTGGGGTAGACATCACACATTGTAACAATCAGCTGCATTTTACCCGAGACAATTATATAATGTCTGCATAAATAATGACACAGTTTTGGAAAAGTGTTTATCCACACAATGACTGCCAGAGCTAAGCATGACAAATTCCAGCACTAACTTTGACTTTTCAGTGTTATGGTGTTTGGGTTTGGGTTTGCTTGTTTGTTTTTTTTTTTTTTTTTAATTAAAGTGACAATTCTAGATGCATTTTTTCCATAAATCTTAAAACCAGACTTATTGTACATTCTAAAGGTAATTGGAAAGTAAATATATTCACTTGCACACCAGTTAACACTCACAGAGTGCTTATCTCTGTAATGCTGCTCTTTCAGTTCTTTTCAGTTCACTGGTCCTTCTATCTCCTCCAAAAAGCAGTAATAGTCTCCTCCTACTTATATATATAGTATTTAACAAAAGTACTGGGAGACAGAGTAGGCATCCAACAAATTTCCACAGCTAAAGAAAAGACGAGGTAGTCACTAGAATGATTAGCAAAATTAATTATTTGACTCATAAGGAAAAAGGAAAGAGAAAGGGAAAGGGAAAAGAAATTTGAAAAAAGGAAAAAAAAAAAGAAAAAAACAGTCATTACTGATAGATGTGTTAATTACAAATTTATTTATGAATTTTAATTGGAATTTATGAAGTCTGTCGGGCACAAGCTGTATTTTCACCAAGAGGGAGAAATGTCTCTGTATCCCCTGTCTGTGATGATGAATACACAATTTGTATCCTGTGGGATCACGTAGAGTATGACTGTGGGCATTCCATCTACGTACAGAAATTCAGAAATGCATATTAAATAGAGTGAAGACTAGAACACTGAATCTTTAACATCAGCCTAAATATTCATAATTGTCATCATTCTTCATGATTTTATATATTATATCATAGAAAAGGTCTAATCTCTTGTGACAGAGCTGTTCTACAGAGCTTCAGCTCAATATACAATGCAGCTTTGTGCTTAAAGCATTCACAGGAGAGGTAGCAGAGACAACTTTAAATTCCATGTCTGTAGGATTTATAAGCAGAAAATATTGGAAATATCATCTTCTACCTGTTGGAAGTACACTAAGATGTATGAGGCCATTGACTGTTCAGAAGTAGAATTCCTCTCACATTCCTTATGCTGAAACTAATCCACTTTATAGAAAACATTTTAATAGTCAGATATACCAAGAGCATAGAGAGAGGAAGAGAGATTAAACTCCAACCTGGTGGTCAGACCATGAGGTGGGTCACCGATAGCAGGCCTGACTGGTGCACATTATAAGGTGTTATTGAATTATTAGAACTAAGAATTATTAGAACTAAGGTCTTCATCTGAAATACAGCTATCTGTAGGACAATATAAAGGTTTTTACAGCAGTGTGATTAATATTGCCTTTGAAATTTACTTCACTAAGTAGATCAGCAGAAAGCAACGGTGTAGAGCACTTTCTGCAGTAAAAGAGGCAACGTGATACAATCCACATTACAAAAGCAGCAATTTATATTAGACCAGGAATGTAAAAGACCTTTAAACTTCTGTGTTGTTTTTTGAGGTTTTTTTAGGTTGATGATTCTTTTTGGAATGAAGATTTTATGTGGTTGACCTTTATGTTGATGAAGATTCCAGGAAAAAAAATAGAAGTAACTTCTAATCCATCCCAGGAAAATAAATGAGTAAGTAAATAAATAAATAAATAAACAATGTCAATGTCTTATGTGTGAAAATTAGTTGAGGGGGTGAACTACCACTCATAATTATTTTTGTTTAGGAGATGAATAAATATTGAATTACTTCAGTTGTTGCACATTTTTTTTCCATAGTAAGTATTTTATGGGTTTTCTTCATTGAAAGAAATATGAGAAGAAACCAGTATTACAGAATCTCCTTTGATTAACTAGTTAGGATTTTAAAAAAATATTTCCACTTAACTTACTCTAAATTTGTCCTATATCAAAAATACTGCTAGGGAACAAGTTTTGTTTGGGTAGTTCTTAGACTATTTGTTTTATTCTCTCTAAAAACATTTGTAAAATAATCTGATCTTCACACAGAAAATCTTATGTGTTACAGTTAAAAAATATCTACGCTATAGATACTCTGTGTTATTGAGGTATATGCAAATACACTGAATTTCTCTTTTGAAGTTATGTGTTCAGAAAATCTTCATTTATTGTAGGCAATATAATTTTGTAAAGGACCTTAATCTATCAGGACTGCTGAACACAGAAATGTTGCTGTGGGCTGTGTTGCTTTCAGATGGCTACAGCTTTCAGTTGAAGTGCTGGAATTTGAAATAGAATTACTTTGGTGTATGCTGATAAAATTCCATGTTGACATACAATTTACAAAGCCAATGTCTGCTGAAAATATAGAAATAGCAAATCATACACAAATCAAATCATTAGTCAAAATTTACTTAAAGACAGTAAAAACTCTGACAGAAATATCCTTGATGGGATATATATCTCTCCAAAGTTTTCTCCTAAATTGGATGTTTTCACAATTTTTTTTGACTTATGAAATGCCAGGCTGCATGTTAATTGCATGCACCTATTTAGAAGCATACATGACTATTTTGCATTTATTTAATGTAATTTATATGGATTTCGTAGTATTTTAGTTTATTTTCTATATATTTTTAATGGTGCTAGGATTCGTAGTCCTAGCAATAAATAAATTCACTGTGCTTTTTCTTTGTTGCTCTTGGTTTTTATTATTATTAATATTGAATGAAAGAGGTGAGTAACCCCAAACGCTTGATCTTCATGTGCTGCATAGATGCTCTCAGTTAACTTGTCAGGTAATCCTGTGTAAGCAAAAGTTCCTAGTGTACACAGTACCATTTAAAAGCAGTGCAAACATACAGCATAATGCGTTTACCTAAAATATAGTTATGGGACATAACTATAACTATTGACCAGGTCAGTATTCTATTTGAGGGTAAATAGCTAACAAATAGTAAAAAATCACTACGGATACAAAAGCAATGCCTTTTTTACTGACCTTCTATTACCTTTAGCATTAAACATCAGATTTTACATAAATAAAACTTAATACTGTCAGATTTAACACTCAGAATTTCTCAAAATCTCACTGACAGGTTGAGTAACATTACAGGAATTATCAGAAACACTACTCTTCAAGACATCATTTATTGTGATTGTTACCATCTCACCTGATGGGGTCCGGCATCTAACTAAAATCTCCAGATAGTTTCATGATGGCAAACATTTAAAGTAATGGATCTTGAGACTAAAATGCAGTTTATCATAGTAAAATATAATACAAGAACTCTAAATGCAATGTGTAATAACAGAAACATGATATTTCTTCTTTTGAGACAGTTATGCCACTTACTACCTGTATAAGGACTTTCCAGACCTTTGGAACCTGAAGGTATAAAATAAGTTATATCATATATAAAATATGAAAATTGGTTCATTATCTTCATCATTTAAGACATGACAAAATTAAGCATTTTTAGTTCACACTGCTTTTTAATTTTTTCAAAAGAAACTTTTTACTTTATCAAATTCGTAGAAAAATTGTTGCTGCTTTCCAAGAGAAGTTCCAATATTTTACCTATCAAGGACATATATAATTGGAAAGGAAATATAATTGTTTTGAGATTATTAGAGCTATTACTGAGAAGAAGCTCAAATATGAAATAATAGAAAGCCAAGAAATATTCATGAGAGAAATTAGGATGGTTGTGGCTCAAAACATCTTACAATGGAAAAATTTCAATAATCAGTTTTCTTGAAGCTCTTATTTATATACAGGTAAATCAAATGTAACATTGCTGGAATTTAAATTGTCACATTAAAACATATTTGATTTACATGCGACTAGGAGATTGCTTGAGTGAAATATCCTACTGTCTTTCCTTGCACTGCCTTGGGCATTGATTCCTTAACTGCTTGCCTGAAATGTGACATAGATTTATATCTCTGAAGTTCATAAAGACAAGATAACCTTTGGTGTGACTCATTTGGGCCATTCATATGCTTCTTTGAGCCTAATGCAATTGAATTAAAAATACATCAGGCTGAAAACATTAGATTGGTTACATCTGAGCAGAATTAGAAAATGATGAGAATTTGAGAAAATTCATATTATTAAACCCTGTGCTGGAAAAAAAAAAAGGAAAATTGAATCACAAATTCAAAAAGGAAAAAATAATCAGGAAATGTGAAAGAAGCAGTTGAATTCTACTATTCTTTTCCTCAGCAGTTGTTGTGGTTTGGTTTGGTTTGATTTGGTTTGGTTCTTGGTTTGGTTCTCGCAGTCCAGAAAGAAGTATTAAATGATTTCATTAGGCTATTAGACAGAGTTAAATATAAAACTTGAATACTAACAACATGTTTAAGAGAGAATGTAAAAACAGTATGCTACCTAGACGAAAAAAGTAATTTTCATACAATGTTTTTCAATATGCGGTGTTGAAAATACAACAAACTCCATTTTCAATGTAAAATCTACAATATACAGAGCCTTACCAAAAGTGTTATAAGAGCTAAGCCTTGCCCATGCAGAGCAATGGCCCAGGCTATGTGCAGAAACAGAAAAACAACACAGCTGATCAGTGTAAAATAAAAGACAACAGGGCATTCAGATTTTTTTCTGTGCTTTAAACTCCATAAATATCATTTATGGACAAGCAGGTTTATGACTCTTACTTGCACAGGATTTTTATCTGGATGGGAGATGGAGTGCAATGTCAAGCTGATAAGTACAATTCCAAGTTATCTTCTAACTGTGTGCTGCCTAAATTTGCCCTTCTTTTATGAAGTCCTAAATGGTATATCTCGAAAAATAATTAAAGGTAAAAATAAAGGGCTGGAACTCTAATTGGTCTGCTTAGAGGAAATCGAAGACTGAGACTGAACTGAATGTTGATTTTCAAAGCTGTTATTTCAAGCAACAGTAATAGCATTCAGCTCAGGTAACAGGAGAGTTTGGCCAAAAACCCCAAACTCAAGAAAATAGAAAAGTAGAAGTTTTTGGATATTTTGTTGGAAAATTATAAAAAGCAGATATACAAAATCACTCTCTGCATAGTACATTGTTTGATAGGAGCTTTTCCATAAATATTGGACAGATTAGAACTCAATGAAATAAATAAAGCTGCTATGAATTCAGTTCAATCATGCAAAGTCTATTGTTGCATCACAAATTCTGAAAGGCAAAGAAAATTACCACAGCAATTAATAATAATCAGTTTTTTAAGGTTGTGAAAATACTTACCTTGCAGAGCTTTAAAGTAGAACTATTAAATTGTTGGACCAAACATGAATTTAGTTGTTTAGTTATTATTTTGTGAATAAACTTAAATCATTGTACTTGCAGTTTCAGTACTTTGGAAATAATAACATACAGGCCTTTGAATTCATGTATCACAGTATACAGTGATTAATATTAAACAGTAATTTTGACAGTTTTGGATTTTCATTAAGTATACATTGTATTGTACCATTGAAATTTAAATCCAGAAAAACAGCCATTTTTAAACCAAGTTCCTTATAAAGAAACATACAGCATCAAATTACGATGTATAATAGCATCACCTGAGCCCCCATCAGTTTATGCTGGGTGTTAGAAGGTGTTCACTCATAAGAAATGTGGTTCTTAAAACACACTTCTGATAAATGTAATGAGCCCAATGAGCTAACACCTATGCAGTAAGATGCTGGCTTCATCAGTTTGTGGAAGTGGTTATAGGATGTTGTTACTTCATATAAGAGAAGCTAGATTTGATGACCTGGAATAGCCAAGTTCCACTAAAGTGCAGGAAATTAGTATGACTAAATGGTAGCAAATAAATTTCTAGAAATTCTAGATGAAGATTTAATGCTGTTCTTATTTATATCCCACTGATGAAATTACTGCAAGTTCCTGCAACATTTTCTCCTCTATTACCCTATGGGAAGCATGAAAACAAAATGTAAACATTTCAATTATTCAAGCTTTCATATCAGAGAAGAAACACAAACACTGCACTAAAGCAGAGTTTTGTTGTTCTTTTCTCCCCTTCTATTTTAGCCTTTCAAATCCTGTTGTCAGTTTTCTTCATATGAATTATTCAGCTAAAAATAAAAATGTCAGGAATTAAATAGATTTCAAGCAATGTGAAGAAGTACAAGAAGACGTGGGTAGATCTCCCTGCAGTTTAGATAGAAATACATAACTGGGTGCTATTCTGTCAGGATCCAAAACAGGTGATTGGGAGTTACAACCACACCTTGTGATGATTGTTATTTGTTTTGCATTTCTTCTGAAGAATGTGTGATACCAAAGAAAATTTTAAAAGAGTCTGACTTTACTGTCCAGAAAACCACTTGATGAATATATGATTAACTTCACTTTCTGTCTTAGTTGACAGCATAGAGTAAAATTTTGCTCTCACCCATTCACAACAATCAAACACAATATGATCCAGCATCTCAGATCTTGTACTCAATTTTCTGAATAGATAGGAAAGGGAGTCAATTATTCCCTCCCCTCAGCACAGAATAATCTCTCTGGTTTGTAGCACCAACCTCTGACAAGAAACCAGGCAGAACTCTCTGATGCAGCCACCTTCCACCATCTGCTCCTGCATCCTTACATATGTTGTACACACTCCCTTGCTATGACCTGCTTCCTCTTCTGCTGCAGCACTCCCAGCTCCTGCCTCTACCCCAGCTGTTTCCAAAATGCTGTCAGCTCTATCCTCTGTCTCCTGGCTGGTGAAAAATGGCTCATGGAAGTCTGGGTTTGACTGTAGAGTAACCAGGTAGTACATGGAGTCTCAACAAAGCATCTGGTTAAAACAGCAGCTGTCAGTGCACATCATAACCTTTCCTTTTCAGCAGCAACTGTTGCCAACTAACACAAATGCAGGTGTTTTAAAAGACCTATTCACTGTCAGATATGGCTGAAATAGTTAATTCTTCAAAAGTTACTGAAAAGTACTGACAGACAAAATGGTCATGTGAAACATTTTTCTCAGGAAACCAAGCTAAAAATAAGATTACTGATTAATCTCACATTTCTAATCTCAAACTTATCCTGTAATTTTCTTGGAAGAGCAATTTTCTCTTTTCTCAACTCTCTATTGCCTGTTCTACTGTATTTGAATGGGCCTTTGTTTATTTCAGCATTATGTGTAATTCAGCTTTCAGTATTCCATTTTTTTCCTGCAGTTATCGGTTTAACTTTCTTTGCCATATTTTTTAGATCCTGTTTTTTACTATGCCATGTGTATATATTTTTAACATCTTTCACTTCTTGCTTGAACTGCTCTTTATATCACCTTTCTTAATCATGTTGGCCTTTTGCAACCTTTATGCTGTTTAAATTTAAACAGGAATGGATTTCAACTGCAGTCTGTTCAAGTATTTCTCAAATATTCACCACTTAGCCTCAGTACATTTGCCATGCATTATAGAATTTCTATCAAACTCACCCAAGGCATTTTACATTTTTTCAACTCAGCTTTACCAGAGTGAAAAAACAAATATAAATAAATTCCAAAAAACCCTTGTGTATTTTTTTAAAATGCTTACCTTCCCATGATTTTAACATTCATTAATGGTCTATTTTTCAAATCCTTATGTTCTTTGACTTGAATATTCTATGCATTATGGTGTTGCATTTCAGCTAAAATTCAATTCATTCAGGTCAGAGTGTCAAATCACCTGAATTTTGTCTTTCTTGTGGTGCTATGGATTCTAGTTAGCACAAACCCCAGACCCTTTTTAAAGCAAAATCTTAGCCAATATTCACTACAAAATGTTTTTAGTAAATATTTCTAAATATCCAAAAGAATGTATCAATATTTATATCAGTGTACTTGCAGTGTAATTTCAGATACTTTAAATTTGGAAAAGTGTGATTAAAACATAGTTGATTGTGTAATTGATGTGGAATTATGAAACACAGTTATGAAGGCTAAGAATCAATTGTTACTTCTCTGAAGAAATACATCATATTTTATAAGTTGGATTTCTTTTTCTCTACTGGGGCCTCTCTCATTCTTTGTGTAATGTGATACTTTCTTTTCACAAACAAGACAATGAGTTACAGTAGTCTATAAAGCATTTGTCACATTCAATGCAATTTCTCTTTTGTGTGAATCTGTTCCACAGTTTTAACACAAATATTTTGAAGATTCATAATTCCTCAAGAGCAGAAGAATTGTAATGACCCTGCATGAGACTCATGGCCAGGTCTGAACTTCTGTATGAAAGAAAAAGGCCTTGAAACATATGCAGAAAGGTGTGTAAAAAGGATTAACACATGATTATTAAATAATTCTATACTGTTAAATTTCAAATTGAACAAGATACAATCTCCTCTATTGTCATTCCATCAGAAATTAGCTTTTCCAAACCCACAAAGTTCTAGTCGATACACTTGGAGTTTGTGCATAATAAATTATTACTCTTATTTAGTGAAATCATACAACTGGTGAGTGTTGCCTCAAAGATGAAGAAAGTGAAATCCAAGTCCTGGACTTACAGGGCAGTGTCTGACTTCACTTGCTCAGATGCACTGGCTTTGGATGTTTGTGAAGTCCCAGATTTATTTTGCAGACTGCACAGAGTTAAATCACTCTGTGCAGGAGCACTGTCCAAAGGCCTCAGGTATTTTAGGTTTGCCTGATTTAGATTCTTTCCTTTGAAGTCCCTATGGCTTCAGGGTAGCTATGATAAATGCGAACACAAAAAGAACATTATTTAAATTAATTTCACAATACAAGGTAATTGCTACATCTTCCTATTTCTCCTACTTCCAGAATTTTACATGCAGTAACCTAGACATTAAAAAAAAAAAAAAATCTAATTAATCCAGCTTGATAAAATATCAGTTTCAGCATAAATCTGGCCAAAACTAATACACTGACTCTGTAACCATAAAATAATAGCAAAGGTCTAGTGGATATAATTTATCTCTCTCCGGAAGAGGTTGTAAAATATCATCAGTTTGTCATAAATATCTATGTAGTAATGTTTCAAATTGTTTGAATGCATGCTTTTGGAAAATAAACAGATGCAGCAGTATAGTGATGAAGGAAAAAAATCCCACAACCAATTAATGTAAATTTCATTCTTCCAAAAAAAAAAAAAAAAAAAAAAAAAAAAGAGAGAAGCAGAACTTTATTGTGTTGCATGCATTAAAGAAAATACAAATTATCAAAAAAATCAAACAACCTCATAAATAAAAACTTATTAGGCATCTTATTACATGGTTATTTTAAAATGGGAATCTCATCTTCAGTAACATAAATGTGTGAGTCAGTAAAAATGAGCATGCATATTAATAAAGTCAGATGTGAAATTACTGTATCTCACATAAGTGTACGGCATCTTGCATTCTGTAGTTTTCTGGTTTAGGCATGCAAACTTAATGAAATTTCTGTTTGTGATTTTCCAGTGCTCATGAAGACCTTTGGAATTCTTCCTAAAACAGACAAATGCTGTAGTCATGTTAATGTACTCAATGAGCTTTTAACTGTTCTTAAGCTAAATCCGATACATGACCACTCAATGGCTGAACTTCTTGATGGAGTGTGATTTTACGCCAGTCAAGCATGTGCCCTTGCAGCAAACAGGATGCAAGACCTGACAGCCTGTACTGATATTCTCACAGCCAACTTCAAACTATGAGTCCGAAGAGCATTCCTGTTCCAGTCAGCTAATGACAGATGCCTATTTGCCTTTATGTCCCCAGCTAACCTTTACAGCCCTGAAACTGTCACTTAGCAGCCATTCTTCTGCTTGTCTGTATATGGAACTGATATATCCTCTTCTCTCTATCTCCTCTCCTCCCTATTCACTTATATTCACACTTCTATCATTCCAACAAAAGAAGAAGGCTTAAAATGCTATGGGGTTCTCATGAATATAAATGGAGGGGCCATAAATCGCAATGCAACATGCTTGTCGTTCTAAGCAAAGACCAAAATTCAGTGTTGGAAATTATAGTCTCTGTATTTCCTGAAAGTTTTTGCAAGAACATGCCGAAAGAATAGCCGTCCTTTCTCCTGATTCATGAAAAGAGTCAAATCGACAGCTGGAAAGTTTGAGTCCTCATTTTTATAGGAACATAGAATTGTAGAATTATTTAAGTTGGAAAAGAACTTTAAGGTCATTGAGTCCAACTTCAAACCTAACATGATGTTATGGCTTAACCTCAGCTGGCAACTAAGCCCCACGCAGCCACTCACTCTGGGAAATGTTTTCCAGTGTTTCATGAATCTCATCATAAAAAAATTTCTTCTTCATATCTAGCCTGAATCTACCCCCTTTTTGTTTAAAATCTTTTACTTTTGTGCTATTAAAAACTCTTTTGCCATCTTTCTTTTAAGGCTCCCTTAAGTACTGAAATGCTGCACTATTGTTCTTCACAGAATCCTTTCTTCTCCATGCTAAACATCCCTGTCTCCATCTCTGCTCATAGGATAGGTGTTCCATCCTGCTGATCATTTTGTGTGTGCCAGATACTGAAAATAGTTCATGCCTCAGACATTGATATAAAGTTTTGCTCATTATAAAGAAGCTACAACCAAAGAAGCCTCCCTGAAGACTGGGACTTTGGAGTGAAAGTCAAACTGCAGATTAGATAAAGGGAAACCCATTGTTCAGTCATCTCAGGCTGAGGGAAAGGTGTGCATCCACAAAAGGCCAAAGCCACCAGCTGTGCTGAGAATCATCCCTGGCTGGGTTTGGGGTGGGGGGAGAGCACAGCTCACAGAAGCCAGGTTTACAACACAGACTGCCCCACAGCCGAGGAGGGAGGAGGAGGTTCCAGGTGTGTGGTGTGTAAATTCTGGTCAGAGGCACTGAACACCCATCCTCTGTTACACAAACCAGCCCAGCTGTGGAACCCCCAACCCCACAGGCCTCATCCACAGGACTTTTATATGAGAGGCAGCCGAGGGGGAGTCATAATCCATCAAAGAAAGAC
The DNA here is from genome assembly GCA_013399225.1 of Rhipidura dahli. Taxonomy (NCBI): domain Eukaryota; kingdom Metazoa; phylum Chordata; class Aves; order Passeriformes; family Rhipiduridae; genus Rhipidura; species Rhipidura dahli. Next base: position 181,975 of record VXAC01001205.1, on the reverse strand, counting down.
CCCCCAAAGTGCTCCCCAGAGGCTTTGCACCACAGGACTGCATACGATGTGTATGCAACAGATCCAGAGCCTGCTGTAAGAGACTGCCCCCCTCTCCCAGGGAGACATGCCAGGACATTGCCACCTGGCCCAAGGGCATAGTAACCTATGGGATTCTGTGCTTTTCAGGGGACCTTCACCACTGAGAAGACCAGCTGGAGAGGATCATCAGGACACCAGTGGGACCAATGGAGCAGTGATAGTCTTTTTATTCTGTCTTTGTCACTCTCTGTCCCTCCACCCCTTTCCCTATTTCTCCCTTTTTTTTCTCTCTCTCTCTCTCTCTCACTTTCTCTCATATTTATTGTCAAATAAAACCCATACTAGTGACTGGCATATGTTCTCATTTGCATCTTAATTTGAGCAGAGATATTTCTAAGAACCTCAATAATTGCATCCTAACAGTGGCCCACCTCCGGACTTTCTCTAACATGTCCATGTCATTCTTGTACCAAAGACTCCAGAGCTGGATGCAGTACTCCAACCTCTTTGTACCTTTAATACCCAAAATATTATATTTATGGCAGTATTCAACCATCCACCTCATCCCCACCTTACTGTCTGAAGAGTTGTCTTCTACCATTCTGAAAAGTAAAGTGCGTCTTCATGGAGCTGGTCTTCATTTTCTCAGATCTGACATTGGAAAGGTATTATTTGATACCGAGTCATTAGTGAAAGACAGTTCATAAAAGAAGAGTTATTTGTTAGAGGAGGCCAATATGCTGCACAGTCCACTGAAAGTGATGTTCTTTCCTTCTTCTGCTCCCTTCTTCTCTTAGCAATCCCTGCAGTTGGCTTCCTTTTGCTTTTGCTTAGCTATACCCCAAGAAAGTGAAATATGTAACTGCACAGTTAACAAGATAATTTACTGGATGATTTAAAAGATAATTAGCAGCATCACTTTAATGTGTTCTCATCTGTTTTGCCTGAAAGGGTATTTTTTTTCTCAGGTCCCAAGTAATTTCTAAATACACAGGTAGGATTGTCTTCATGTAGACATATTTCCAGGAATGAGGTCTCCAGCCAGTAGATAGTTGCTTCACTAACATGTCTGGATTGACATGGCTTATCCTTGAAATAATTCTCCTTAGAATTCTTTAATATTCAAGCATATTCTTCTTGAAGCTTTCTCAGATACGAGCAATACCTTCAGGGCATCATACCTTTAGCACTGGATGTGCTTCAGGCAGAGTTTGCAGAATTCATCAAAACAGAGCAGGTGCATCAGAAGGGGATTAAAAATAAGGGTAAGATACACACTCTAAAATTTGCAAATATTTGCAGTAGCAGAAGGGGCACTGAAAATGGAAACTATGTATGTATTGTTTCTCTTTTTTTGTGTGTATGCATAGTGCTTGTACATTCTAGAAAGCAGGCTTTCTGAGATTTGCAGAATAGGTGTGAACTCTGAGCAGACAATTTTTTTTCTTTGTTTTTCTGTTATATGTTGTCTTATGTCCCCTTCCTATTTTGTCCCTCACTATTTTTCACAAACCTCAATCAAAAGAATGTGCATAATATTTCATGAAATTTCATCACAAGTTTTGTCTTTGTGCTTGACACAGTTCATCTTGGGTCTGTAGTTTTGTGGAACAAGATGAGAATTTCAGTTTATCTTTCTTAAGGTAAATTATACTCCATATGATTATTTTGAAGCTGACAGTATGTTTAACCTCTACTGTCACTGTCAGGGTGAAGCCTGTCTGCAACAGAGTATCTGCATTTGCTCTACAGCAACACAAAATGCCCACGAAGTTCACATCACTGGTTTTTCTAAATAGCTCTAATTCTTAAAAGGCTTAGCCATGACCCAGGCTGGAAAGTAACTACCCCTCATCTGAGCATGCACATTCTTGGCTCTTGCAGTAATTATACATTTAGGCTAGAAGTTATGAGGCAACTTGAATAACCTTATACCAGAAACTTTGGAGAAAGAATCTCTGAAAAATTAAAATCTGGCAGATTTTGTAAGCAAAACCCAACCCAGATTAATGTGGTATAAACTGTTGAAAATGCCTGTAGTTAACACTTAGGAATCTGAGCTGGCCAAGAAAAAAAGGAAAATAAGTGCAAATCCAGGAAGTTACAGAAATTGAAGACTTCTAGTTTAAGAATTGAACTTTTGAGTAATGTATAGTGTTCTGATAAACTTTGCACTGGTTGATAATTAACAAATTATCCAAAACCTAAACTCTTCACCCTCTTTTTATTTCTCAAAGAATTTCCTATGTGGTAAACTATAGGTCTCAAAATGGCAGTTCAAGAAGATGTCATCAGTGATCAGTGCTTAAACTAAACTCTCAGCAATTTTAGAAGGCTATTACCATCATGACCTTAAGAAACATTACAAATTTCTGAACTTTTTCTACTAGTAAGAACAGCAGATGGCAGTAAATTTTGGAATTTTCAACAGAATTGTGTCAATCCTTGCCTTTTATATCTCCACCATCCATATTCTATGTCTATGTGTAGACTGCCAGGTGGCCATAACCTGCAGGTTTTCAAAAAAGGAAAGAGAAAGTTTTGCTCTATTTTTATTAACTTTTAAAACCCGGTGGTCGAAAACTTATTAAGAGGAAAGCCTCCAGGCAAGGTGAAATAAATTGTGAATCATCTCCCAAGATAACTGTTTCCCCAAGCAGACCCTACAAACCTTATTGCACTATAAAAAAAACACCAAAAAATAAAAACCAAATCAGACCAACAAAAAAAAAAAAAAAAAAAAAACAAAAACTTCACAAGTGNAAAAAAAAAAAAAAAATAAAACCAAAACTTTCACAGTGGGAGAAAATGTTCTCTTTAAAGGTCTGATTACAGAACCAAGGAGTAAATGAAAGACATCTTGTGTGAATGGCTTTGAAATTTTGTCATTTCCATTGATGCTGATTATTACTAAAATTCCAAAACTGTTTATATCCAAGTAATTTTTGTGTGTGTGTGTGTCAAGGCAGGTGGGCTACCATATGTAGTCAAAACTCAGTAGACAGAAAGTTATTGATGTTCTGCCTCTTATTTGAATTGCTGCATTTGTAGTTTTCACCTAGGAAAGGATAAAAATTGCAGTCCATCCCATCATATTGAACAACAGAAAATACTCTGCATTTCAATCACAGAGTCTTCGAGGGCTAACACAATTTACTTTTGGAAACAGCTTGAAACAGAGTCACTACAACTCAGAGCTATATATGTTCATCTAGCTGATAAAAAAGTAGAGCCATTGCCTAGGTTTTATTGCCACTCTGGCTTTACAAGTCGCAAAACTATATATGTCATCAGATACTAGTTTACTGGCATCCACGTCTGTCTTTCTGGCACAGCACTAAGTCTGCAAGATCATTAAGTGAAACTGATGCAGAGCCGGTTTTCATGCCAGGCACTGTACAGCAGAAAGTATGTAGTAGAGATAAATACTGCAGATTAATAGATCTTGAAATGACACCTGCTTCCAGAGCAGAAGCATTTTTGCTTCTTACAGCAGCTAGCAAGAGGTAGAGAGGGGAGAGGGTAATCAGGTAGAGGAGGCAAGAATGTCCTTATGGCCTCCTAATATGCTTTGGTTCAGGTTAAAAAATGCTTTGGACTCTTGAAGTAGTCTCATTTAGGATAAAAAAACATTAGACCCAAAAAAACCAGCTAGACATATCTTTTATAGCTACAGCTGCTAACTGGTAACCGGTCTCAGTCATTTAGCTGAAAAAAAACCCAGAGTGTGCACATTGTGTTGCCCCACTCACTATTTGGTCTTTGCTTTACATTATTTCAATGATGAAATAGTTATTAAATTTCAAATGAGGAAACAATGATCTCTACCTGAGGGGTAGAGGGTTCCTAATGAGGAAGTTCCTAATGGAGGGCTTTAAATCTTTCCGACTGAACTCCCTGCAATCATCTGACAACACCCTAGAATACACATTTAAATATTTTCTTTATATGTGAGGCACTGGCAGCATTTTGGACAATGCTACTGCAAAAGTGAACACATAAGGACATTGTGGAGTTTTAAGTATTTTAGAAGAAAGCTATTTGAATGAAATGGCAAATATAGCAGATTTGAAGGACATCAAATTAACATAGGCCACTGATAGAAAATTAATTCAAAGCATGAGACTTTTGCAGACTTTTGCAGATGATGACTGATTAGAAACTGCTTCCCATGTACAAGATAAGGTCCACACTCATCTTGTGGCAATAAAGTTTTAGAAGTGAGACAGTTTCCAGGTATTCAAAATCTTCCAGCATAAAATGGAAGAATAATCTGTAGAGGAAAAGAGAGAGGGAGGGAATAATATCATCCTGGTCTGTCCACCATGCTGTCAGCAGGTTACAGCAATTTTTCCTCCTGCGCTTCAGTTACACACTAAGACAGATATTTTAAATTGCAGTCAGTGAATCATGAACATATTTTCAATGTATATGTAGACATACATAAACAAATACCATCTTCTGTCCATGTATAGCAACTACTCTTGAATCATATTCTTTTGTGATTTTTTTTAAATGAAGTCTAATAAACAGAAGAATAAAATCTTGATAATTTTGCTAATCTAAAAGGTGCTGAAAATTCTACTTCTATTGATTTCCGTGGAAAGGTTCATGAAAGTGGTACTAATTTTTTTAATGGTCCCATCCCTGAAATTTCTATGGAAAACTGTATTGGAATGAGAGTATCCATCACACAGTTTAATTGCATTGATGAGTTTATTTAATCAACAGATTTGCCAACTAAGCAAATCTTACTGCAATGCGATTACCCATTACATTTTTTTAAATATTTGGTTACTCTATAACAGGGCTCATTATATGCTTTAGCAATATTGTATAATACACATAATAATGCTAGACTACCACCTTGGGGCACTGCATTCAGTGCTAAAATTTCAATGCTCTTTAGGCAAAGAACATGAGACGATACAGCGCTTCTGCATCTCAGCTTCAGCTTGGAAGCGCGATGATAATTAATAAGGGACTTGGAGGAGCATATTGGGAATAAAGTAGTCACTTAGTAAATAACAAAGCCCATGTGGTATACTTTAGGTTAGGGTTTGCCTCCAGTCTTCCCAGAGTATAATTAAATAATCTTAGAGGAATAATGCTGGAAGGCATTGCCAAAACATTTTTGTTCAAATCAAAGTAATTTAAGAAAAATGTACAAAAATATTCCTCAGACTTCAGATATTTTTTTTTCCTGCAAATCCATCTATTAGCATATGTTCCATGTGGTATACTATAAAGATACAGTACTTGAAATACTTTAAGTTTCTCCTAGGTTTTCAAATTATTTAACTTTGAAGAGTAGACACGGGAAAGAAAGAAAGAAAGCAAGAAAGAAAGAAAAAACAAGGAAGAAAGGAAGCAAGAAAGCAAGCAAGCAAGAAAGAAAGAAAGAAAAAAAGAAAAAAAAGAAAGAGAAAGAGAAAGAAAACAAGCTGATGCAACTGGTGAAATTCTTGATAGTGTTTCTCATCGTATCTGTCTGGACAAAATGTCCAGAGCCATATAAAGAAGTCATGTGGTGGGTGAGCAACTGTCTCACAGGTTGGGCACAAATGATAATAGAGAATGGAATGAAATCAGGCTGCTGACCTGTCACCAGTGGGGTTCCACAGGGCTCCATCCTTGGCCCTGTGCTCTTCAGCATCTTCATTAATGACCTGGACGCAGGACTCAGAGGTATGCTAATTAAGTTTTCTGATGATACTTAATTAGAAGGAACTGTCAACTCCTTCAAGGGCAGAGAGGCCTTGTAAGAGAGACCTTGATGATTTAGAGAGCTGAATATTCACCAGCTCTATGAGTTTTAACAAGGGCAAGTGCCAGATCCTTCACCTGGGACTGGGCAACCCTGTATATACAGACAGACTGGGGAATGAGATGCTGCAAAGCAGTTCTACAAAAAGGGACTTGGGAGCAAGTTGAATATGAGCCAGTAGTGCCCCGGCAGCCAGAAGGGCCAGCTGTGTGCTGGGGGGCATCAGGCACAGCATTGCCAGCCAGGCCAGGGAGGGGATTGTCATTCTGCTCTACAGTGGGGCAGCCTCAACTTGAGTCCTGGGGGCAGTTTGGGGTTACACAATATAAGAAGGATCTGAAGTTATTAGAGAGTGGCCAAAGGAGGGCCATGAGGATGAGGAAGGATCTGGAGGGGAATCCATATGAGGAGCTGCTGGCATCATTTGGTCTGTCCATCTTGGAGAAGAAGAGGCTGAGGGGAGACGTCATCACAGTCTGCACCTTCCTTGTGACGGGAAGAGGAGGAGAGAAACTGATCTCCTTCTCTGGTGCCCAGTGACAGGACCGGAGGGATTGGCCTGAAGCTGAGTCAGGGGAGGTTTTGGCTGGATAGTAGGAAAAGGTTTTTCACCCAGAGAGTGGTTAGGCACTCCCCAGGGAAGTGTTCACAGCACTAGTCTGGCAGAGATCAAAAAGTATTTGAACAATGCTCTCGGACCCATGTTCTGACCATTGGAGGTGGTCCTTCACAGGGACAGGAGTTGGACTTAATGGTTCTCTTGGATCCCTACCAGCACAGGAAATACTATGATTGATTAAAACCACCACTAAATCCATTAAACCTACAGCTGGCTAAATTGTTATTACTCTCAGCAAACATTCTATGTGGGTCTCAAGGAACAAGGAAAGGATCTCTTCGTGTAACTTTCAGTAAAAGATGCTGAAGTGAAGGAAACAGAGGTTGAGCTGCAACCAGTGGATAATGTATTTTTTGTTTGAAAGCTTTAACTGTGATTCTTCTGACTAGCCCATGCCTCTGAAAAATCAGAAATTAAATATCAGAATAAATTAATGTATGTTAATCCCAGTCCTCTAGCCATAGACACTAATAAAAGTTTAAAACTTTTCCAGATGGCAGTTGCATTCAAAGCAGCTGTTGCAATGTCCTACAGTGTTTGTACAGGGAACTTTAGACAACTGCACTTTAGACACTGAGGGTCAGCTTCTTATCACTGATGTATAGCTCTAGAAAGGTCCTTATTTAGTAGGTTTGCAACAATTGAAGAAAATATCCCTTGTCATTCATGACATATATGTACATACTGGTTTCACCATTTCTCCAGAACAACACGAGATGAGCATTCATGCCTATATAGAGCTCAGGACATTGCAGTTTAGTTCAAAAGTGGTATGCTAATTCCAAATACATTATATCCCTGCTGATGCTTGCTTTTGCTATTGATCCATTACTCAATTTACCAAATATCTAAAATCTTTTTTTTTTTTTCTCATGTGGACAAAATTCATAAAGAAATCCCACATACAAATACACAGTAAAAAAATTAAAACACTTAAAACATGCTAACAGTGATATGCCTTAGAATGGATCTACAGTTGTATGTTCAGAAACTACAAAAGAGGAAACAAGAATGAGAGTCACAGACAAAACAGTATGAATAACAGATTTTTCACTCAGTGCATTAATTTCAGCTCTTAAAAGTTCTGAGTTAATAAAGATCTATTTGATGTTTAAGAAAGCTAAACTTTTTAACCTTTTCCTCTAGCTTTTTAATTGTATTTTTTTCTTCTTATGCTGAAAAGTGCCCAAAATAAATCAATTCAAATAGATTTATTGAAATTAAACTTCTTATTTTTCTTAAATACTACTAGCTGAGAAAATAATAAATCCCAGATAAAATGAAAAGCAATGAAAAATATAAACATAGTAGAAATGGCAGCATAAGTGAAAGTATAAGGTGGTTAATCAAATTGCTAACATACTTGTTCAGGAGAAAAAAAAAAATATCCGGTGTAACATGGATAGGCAAAGCAGTAGAAATTAAGGTTAATAGAAAAGTCAAGGAGTGTGGGTTCAGTTCGGGTTGCTGAGACTGATAACTACAAATCAGTAGTCCAGAATGTAGCAGTCATTTTAAAAGCTCTGCAATATGTAGAGTGCAATTGATTCTGAATGTTCTGGATGGTGATCTATTAAAATGTCAGAAATATGAAAGCCCTGTTGCATAGACAACCGGTTTTATAGAACTTGTCTGTTATGCATCTCTTTACTGTTTATTGATCTGGGAACCAAAGAGACTGGATAATAAGTCCTTCATAACAGCTTGATCTACACTTTCTTGCCATGTGAAACAATCAAAATTTGATTTAATTTATATACCTTCAACCATATCCTAGATGAAAAAATTGGAAATTTCAGTGACAATATTCTAGAAGATATCCATAATTTGTCTTTAGGAAGATTTACTTAAAATAGAATATTGGGGGATGAGGGGCACAGACCATTTGAAGTTCCACTCTTCCGCCTTCGTGTGTAAATATATATATATATGTGTGTGTGTGCGTGTGTGTGCTCTGGCAATGTTAATAGTTCCTTCATAAAATGCAATTCAGATGGTTGAAAAGGGCTTTTGAGATATGATCACTGGCATGAATGAATATTCTTTAAATAAAGCAAGGCTGTCTCAAAATGAACACATTTATCTAATGTCTTTGTAGTCTCCATAATATAAATCGTCTCCTAGATGATTTTTTATGACAATTACTGGCCTCAGAAAGTGATATAATCTCTTTCCATTTAAGGGTCATAAAATGCACTGAGTGAAGACTCTGCTATTTACTAGGTTATATCTGTTGTCAAGTGAGAATGGTGAAATCAATTTATTTGGCATCTTATCTGCATAGTGCTGTATCAGCTGCATACAAAGCATGAACAAATCCTAATGCTGAACCTCAGGGTATTTGTTTGTCTGAATTCATTCTGTTGGCCAGCAGGAAATCATTACAGCTACCCTCTGGAGATGCAGTTCCCTTAGAGAGGGAAGGTGGCACAACTTTTCTTTGCAAACCTCACCCACAGTACTAATTTCTAATTTGACCATCTTTTTTTTTTCCTCAATTTTTGTGTTACTATTTGTTTTATTTCTAAAAGTAGACGTACAACCCAATAGACTTATGAGAATATATGTAGGTCTTCAATGAAGATTTTAGATTTAGATTGAGAGAATAAACATTTTTTCCTCCTAGGTGACTTTCATGAACACTGACATCATAAAACCACAACTATTGCAACATTGTATGCAATTTATGACACTGTTAAAAAAAAAAACAAAAAAAACAAAAAACAAACCAAAACCACCCACAAACTAAACCTAAATCTAGAATGCTCTTCTCTTACTTTTATTTTCATCAGAACAGCAATAAAATGCACTATACTTGTTAATTAAGAGAACAATCTCAGACGTGTAATGGAGAGACCTAAGTAGGATGAAATGGAGCCTGAAATACATATTATAAAAATGCAGAGGAAGTCAAGAACATGTCTTTGGACTGATTTTTTTCAGAAACAAAGTAATTGTGCATGAGATGTTGTCTTTGGCTAAGCATTTGACAGAAATTGCAGAATTTAATCTGTCGGCTGATATTTTCCAAAGTTCCTCAAGTGTGGTGTTTTAGAAGAGGTGTTCCATGACCCAAATGTTGATTTATTCTGGTACAGTTAGGCAAGTAAAGCAGGAGAAAGGAAAGGAAAACAGTGTCATATAGTACCCTCTCATGCCTCACTAGTACAAGGCTGTAAATATTATTTAAATAGCAGCTTGAGCAGCAAGTGGTAGACATGGGAAGGTGCTTTTTATTTTTGACTATTTTGAAAGTGTTTTAAGAGAACACTTTAAATAAATTTGCAAGCAGTTGAACCACTCAATTTCAATTTATATACAGTTCTTACTCATTTTAAAGCAAATTAACTAAAGCTTATATTTTACTAATTATTTTCACTTGTTTTAAATTGCAACTGTCTAAATTCAGAAATATTTTTGGTATTGGTTTTTGGTCTAGCAAAGAATCTTATTATCATAACTGAAATAATTTGTTTTTCTCATTTAGAAATGTCAGCAAAATGAAACAAACAACCAAGTGAAAAAATCCACCCTAGTAATTAGTCTTGTCTTGCTGAAAGAATCCTTGGGGATTAATGGTACAAGTATGAAACATGTCATGATGAAAGATCAAATGCTTATTTGAGAAATCTGCTAGGAAATTAGTACCTAGAACATTCTATATGGAAGGACATTAAGAAATATTAATCTAAAAGTGCTTAGTATCATAGATATTATCACTGATAAAAAGGAGATTCTGACTAGGTGGTATTTTTCTTACAAAACTCATTTACATAAGTATTACTTCCAGCATACAACTTTTGAAAGGAGTTAATGAAAGAAAGGTATTTACTTGAGCTGGCCTTCTGTTATAAACCAAAACCACCACCTAATCTTTTTGCAGGACACTTGACTACTTCAACTAGTTTAAGTTTTTTTCTGTTGGGCTTCAGTTTGGAGAGATAAGTGTTACCAAAAATTACCAATTTAATTAAAAAAAATTAAAAATCTTCAAAAAAATTTTTTTTGAGAATTCTTTAAAGTCCTCTCTAATTTGGAGCACAGGTAACTCTTATAAAGGTTCACATGCACACCAGTAGTACCACGCTACTTCTGTGTTTTTTGCCTAGCTTGAATGGAAGCCAATCTAGCCTAAGAATAACTCTTCTGGTTCTTTGTTCCCTGTCATCCACACTCCAGTTAATTCCCTCTGGAACAACCAAACTTGACCTGCATGGATTGATACCTGCATTAATGTCAAGTGATTTCATTCCAAAGCCTGCTATAGAAGCTGGTTTGAATAGGATGGGGCTGAAGCACAACAGAGTAAATTATTTAGGTAGCTGAGAAACAACTATCTTGCTATTTGACCTTCAAGCTCATAAAAAATAAATTATCAGGCAGAAAACAATATCTCATGTTTTTTATGGGAAAATAAAGGTAAATTAAATCAAAAGACATGTTGGTTAATAAGGTCTACCTGTGGGTACTCCAGCACTTTCCCTCAAGGCCTGCAAGGTACATATTTATACCATGTCCACATAGAGGCAATACTGACCTACCACTTCTGTTGCAGTGAATAAGCATACCAACAGTGCACAGACATTGATGGATGTGGAAAAGGATGTTCACTGTTACTTCTATTAAAAAATTTGAGTTAAAAAGAAAATACTGAAATCTAGCTGTAAATTATGTATCACAAAAAAAATTTTAATTCACTCTACTATGAGACCAGGGCTTTGTAACATCTGAAAGGTGATGAGCCCTCTTCAAGGATGTTGCTACAATGGTGTAAGAATAATGCTTTTGAAAATCTGCAGTAAAACCTCTTTACAAAACATGGTCACTGCTTTCTAAAATCTGAGGTCAGGCCAGAGCCATAAGGGACCTATTGGTTGTTGTACACACAGCATAAATCTCTTTAATGTGAGCAAGTGTTAAAGTGACCCTGATGACTGCTCAATCATTCCAACACTCTGATACTTTGTGAAGCCAATTACAAGCAGCCAGTCTTTGAGGCCCTCCCTTGCACAGACCTTCCCATTCACAACAGTGGACATGTAAATAAAGGCTTGTGACAGAAGGAAAACATTCACAGCACCTGTACAAATTTCTTTTTTCCCTTTCCCCTCTGTAGCTATTGAAAAACAGAAAGCCATGCTCCTACAGGTACAGTATTTCTTCTGTAATGATCTTTCAGACATATATATCATTTTTAGAAGCCATCAGCAAGAGAGATTTTTCATTCAGCATAATTAGTTACTTAATTGGCATTTTAGAAATGACAAGCAATTGGCTGTCATACAGGTCTGTCTTTCAAGACTTACAGTCCTAAAAATCTTTTTTTTTCCTCTTTTGTTTGGGTTTGCATTACAAATTGAGATTTTACATACTCAGAACATTAATTGCAATTGATATTTATTAAAATATCAGTTTTTGTTAAAACACCATTTAGAAGGGAATAGTGAGTGAATTGCTCCTTTCATGCTCACTATTTTATTTTCTTCATTTTTTGTTCAAAATCATCTGTGAAAATGAAGGGAACTCAAAGTCCTATTAAGGTAAATGAGGGAAAATACCAGTTTTTATCTCTTATCTTTCTTATCTGCTAACATAAGTAAACTTATGTTGTTTTGGTCTTGAGAGGCAGTTGTTTACATGGTAAAGTCTTTACAATCAGTTTGAATATGGAATCTATTTTCTGTCTTAGGTGATCATAAACTTGATGGTTAAGCCTGAGATCCAGTCCTGAGATTCAAGCCTCTTCCACTCAGAGTGGAACAATGCTCACCGCTAGTCAGCTCCTCTTATTGATAAAAAGATAAATAAAACATGTTTTTCGTTATTGAAAGTCATAGAAAAGCTCATGAAATTTCACTTATGTTAGGGCTACAATTCATATGATGTTCAAACGGATTTGGTTATCTTCATCTTGCCTGATCCACTAACAAACAAGTTTTTGTCTTGTGTTTCTCCTGCCTTTCCCAACCTCCATCACAGTTTTGTCTGCTGTCATTTCTGGCATGTGCAGCAGTAAAAGAATTAATTACATATATTAAATACATCACTTTAAACTAAAAACACTGTTGAGGGTCCCATAAAAAGAGATGTCTGGCCTGATATTTCTACTCCCTGAGGAATGTTTTATTCTTAATCTTCAAATTTTTCATTGTTTTTGAGAAACTGAGCTCAGCTTATCACCTTTACACTTTTCATTCTAAAAAAACCCACATGTAAGTAAATTAATTCAGAAAAGATATGGAAATGGAAGAGTGAAGAAAACATAGGAAAAGATGATTTACTAATGTAATATGAAGAGAGCATTTGTTCCAGCAATTGCATAGTAAAAATATTATTTAAAAATATTTACTTTTAAAGTATTTAACTAAAATGATAAAATTCTTTAAAACCATAAAATTCTTCTTGAGAGAAAGATCAAGACAGACAGACAGATTTGAATTCTGAGTGGCAGAAATTTTCATGTAACACAATAACTATGATTTAGCAGATACATGTTCCTTCCAGTAAAATGCTTTTTTCTCCCTGTGACAGTTCAAAACTCTATTGCAGCATGTTGAATGACAAGCCCACTTTGCCTCATTTTTCAAACCAGTGTTACTGTTTTACTGGTTAGTTTGCATTCTGCTTTCAGGAAGACAGTCTGCTTTTTGTCTTCTTTAAAAAATGGCAACTTGATGCGGAAAGTGTAAGGCTATAGAATAAAAAATGCATGTGCTATCCCTAAGGGAGAAAGATATAACAGGGCAAAAACTGTCTGAAGAAAAAACTCCACACTTTAATATATGAACCTCTCATAAATTTAAATGTCAGGAACAATTCACAACATTAGTTCAAATATCCATGATTCTAAAAAAAAAACAGATCATAGTGAAAAATTACCTACCTTTCTTGTAAAGGATTTTCCACAGGTCTAAGGTTTATACCAAGCATTTTTGTCACCAGAGGTTTTCAAAATTACTAGAAATTTTTAATTTCTAATAATAATTAATACTAGAAATTTTTAATTTCTAGTATTAATTTATAATTCTGATATTATTTAATCTCTAACAACAGAATTTAGCAGCAGCTGAACACCATTATGTGACATCATACGTCACAGGAATGACTTTGCACTTGACACTGGCATTTTGTTTGTAACCAGAATACACGGCAGCATTTTACCAGTGGCTTTGTAGTCTGAGGTTACACTTTCAGTAGTTCAACAATGTAAATAGATGTAAAATATCCCAAAATATCCATCCTGTGACCACCACAGGATGCTTTTCCTTAGTCTGATGAATTCCACAACGACAGGCCTTTGCTTCCTCTTACTTAACCTCTATGACATGCCTCAACACACCTCAGGCTTTTTGGGGGTCTGCATTTTTGTGAAGAAATGTCTTATCCCAATGCTTTGCACATATTTGCTGAACACAGTGTAATCTTAGTGTATGTCTTTGTTTAGAGTAAAGCAGGAAACAGTTCAATAGATAGGTAATTGGACAGGTTTCATTCTAGCTCAATTAAATACTTAATTTCAATCTTAAGCAATAGTTCAGTGTGTAAGTCCCAGGTTTAATTTTTTCTGAAATTGCATCTCTTTTTGAAAATGAAGGTGGAAAAATTTTGTATCATAAACTTTGTCCTGGGGTCAGCTATTCTCAGTACAAGTTATCTAGTCATATTTTGAATGCAACCATATGTTGCCAACCTAAACTCTCTAATTTTCTCACAGAAAATATTTTAACAGAAACATTACAATGTGTACTTTCTGCATCTGCTTTTTTGCCAGCAACCGATTTGCTAGAAGTGAAGACAAAAGACATTTGTACATAGGCAATGTAAGTACTGATAGAATAAGTGAGTTTGAAGATATGACTAGGTCCATTAAACTGAATGGAGAAGAAAGATTGTCCAGTCACCTCTTTTGTGCTCAGGAAAGGGCTAATTTTTGGGCTTGTGCATTCAGATAATAGGATTTTAGGCCTTTTCTTCCATGTGTTTTTGGAACATGTTTAAAAAAAAAAAACCAGGATGATAAATACATATATATTTATGTTAACTTTGTACACATAGATTGTAAATCTCAGGGGAAAGAAAAGACTAAGTGCAGTAATACTCATATACAGAGGGTTTCCTAAGGCATGCTCAAAGCAAATGAATTAGACATAAAAGTAAGAAACCTGTCACTGAATTTCAGAGTCCCTGTGGAGTTCGTGCTGAGACCTACATCACAACTCAGTGCAGTGCTGAAACAGTATGCTTTGAACAATGACAGGCACTGACCCATCCTGAGTAAATTTTTGAGGTGGTTTTTTTTCAGTCTGTGTGTTAAGTCCCTGTGTGAATAAAAAAATTGGTGCATCTGGAAGCCACCTGTTCCAAAGTACTTCTTTAGGAAGGACATATCTATGAAGAAAAGATAAATTCTGAATGACAGTGACTTTCAGTAAGAGATTTTCCATAGTATTTTGCATCCCAACTTCAAGAAAAAAACAGTTTAATTTACCCAAAGTGAAAAAAAAAAAAAAAAAAAGAATCAGACAGATCATACTATGGTTCTGGAAAAAATGTCCAGTACACAGCTAGATTAATCCATAGTCTCATGGATGAACAACATGCCAACAGTTTCAGCACAATAAGGTTATAGCAAATGGAGTGACATCATGTTGGTGACTGGTCATCAGTGGGCAGTGGGGTTCCAGAGGACTCCATCCTGAGCCCTGTGCTTTTTAACATCTTCAAAAAAACTTGGATGCAGGACTCATTAATGATAGTTATATAGTAGATCAATAGCAGGTATATAACAATAATAAATTGGGAGAAGATGTTGACACCACTGCAGGCAAAGAGGACCTGCTGGGAGATCTCAAAATTTCAGAAGACTGGGCAATCACTACCTGTATAGAGTTTAACAAAGATGAGTGCTGCATTCTGCACCTGGGACAGGGTAGCCCTGGATGTGTGCATAGACTGGGGAATGAGAGGCTGGAGAGCAGCACTGTGGAAAGGGACCTGGGGGTCCTGGTCGGTGGCAAGTTGAATCTGAGTCAGCAGTGCCCTGGCAGCCAGGAGGGCCAACCCTATCCTGGGGGGCATCAGGCACAGCATCACCAGCCAGGCAAGGGAGGGGATTGTCCTGCTCTGCTCTGGGCTGGGGTGGACTCACCTTGAATCCTGGCGACAGTTTTGGGTGCTGTAATATAAGAATGTAAAGCTAATAGAGAGCATCCAGAGGAGGGCAATGAAGACTGTGAAAGGTCTGGATGGGAAGCCATACAAGGAGAGGCTGAGGTCACTTGGTTTGTTCAGCCTGGAGAAAGGGAGACTGAGGGGAGACCTCATCACAGTCTGCGCCTTCCTTTTGAGGGGAAGAGGATGGGCAGACACTGATCTCCTTTCTCTGGTCCCAGTGACAGTACCTGAGGGAATGTCTTGAAGTTGTGTCAGGGGAGGTTCTGGCTGGATAAATAGAAAATATTTTAATAGAAAGTATTTTTTTACCCAGAGAGTATTTGGGCACTGGAACAGGCCCCCCAAGGAAGTGGTCCCAGCAGCAGGTCTGACAGAGTTCAAGATGTGTTTGCACAACATATTCAGGCACATGGTGGGATTCTTAGGATGTTCTGTGCAGGACAAGGAGTTGGACACTGATAATCCTTGTCCCTTCCAACTCAGGTTATTCTATGATTCTATGATTCTAACAACTCCAACACAAAGTTATGTGACTATAGTTTATACATTTCTTGCTTTTATAATGTCATTAAGTTAGCTTTGGCTCTTTTTCATGTCAGCATTATAAGAATGTGAAATAGTCAACATGTAGTTTATATAGTTTTATATAGTTATTATAACTTATAAAGTAAGAAAATGAAGGGCCACTCTTTTTCTCTTAATGTACAATATCTTCCTATGTGGATAGTCAAGATCGCATGCTAAAATTAATCAATATTAACTGCCAAGTGTTGCTTTTCCATCATGTGCCTCTGCTAAGTAAAAAACTGTCCCATGGAGACTACTTAACTATACTGGTTGCATTTGTGTTTTAATTAAACTATATTACTACCATTCACTGCAAAACCACTCTTTGTGATAGCTTTCCCTCACTCTTTGTGTTGAAACTTTGTGTTTCAACTATATATCAAATTGCTTTGGTACACCAAACATCATTTTATTTTCCATGGTTTCAGTTTAATGATAGGATTTTGTTAGAAATAAGACAACTCTCATTTCTAAAATAAAAATCAAGTTTATTAAGTATGCATAAAAATAAAATAAAGTGAATGCGGGATCCATCTTCTTTTTAAAAAAAATAAAACACAGGTCCACAGGGATTGGAGACCATTTGTTGCCGGCCCGGCATAGAACAAGGCAAGAACCTGCAACACTGGGGTAAATTTGCAGCTTATCTGCAACTTGGAATATTTATTGCGGCCTACTTCCCAGTGTTGGGCTTCACCCTCAGCTAGTCCAAGGTGAGGTGCCATACTAAGGTCCTTAGGTCCTTTCCTGGAGATGGTGTGTCCGAGATGTGGCAATGGTGGGGCCTGGACCCTGGCGTGTCTTCTTGATGTGATTAGTGTTGCATCCTGCTGGTGAAGCATCTCTCTTCCCGATGACAGAGGCTTTTATAGTGTTCTTGTCCCGCCCATGACCGCCCCTTGTCCGGCCTCCATGGTCCTGGCTGATTGGAGTTGCTCGGATGAGGTGATCTTCTCCCACCAATGGCTCGGGTGCTGTCGGGAGGCAGCAGTCCGGTGATCTCTCTACTTGTTGCAAAGGTGGGAAAAGATCCTCATTAAAATTCCAGGTTGCCATGGAGGTAAGTCACAGGATGGCAGTTAGGGACTAAAAATAGCAGGCTGCAGTTATGAAGACTTGTTTTCTCGACAAGTCCCCAAGACCCATTTAAAACATATTAAAGTTAAATAAGTATTATATTTGATTATCAAACATAATTTATTAGAAGGATCACAAAGTATAGATTAATAACACTGAGCATACATAAAAGTGAATAAATCATATTAAACTTAACAAAACACTGTTCATTTAAAGGTTTTTAAAGATCATAGAGGGGGACAAGGAGGCAAACTTAGGGATCTCTTTAACAACATTAATTCAACAAAGAACTGGGTAAAGCAGCTTTTAATTGAATACTTGTAATAGAAACTTAATTAATGGTTGATTTATTAATTGTTTATGGGCAGTTTAATATGCAAAGGCCAACTATCAGATTTCATATATAACAGATTTTAACTTGCACTTGAATCTCTTTCTCAGATCTTTAGTAGAAATAACAGCAAGAAGCAATATTTAAATAACACTCTCTGTATCAGAATTATTTTCAAACAATTATATGTCAGTTTATTTTTCTGGGCAAAGATTTTTTTTTACTCGAATCCATAATCCTTTCCAATGACCTTGATATTGTACAAGATATCACTCTTCTCTTCATGACCACAGAGCTGATTATAAAACCATATATAAGGCAGCTGTAGTAACCCTTTTCAATACATTTATCTATGAGAGAAATAAGAAAAGTGTTACTAAATTTCACTGAAGTCTATGCAGTTGACATCTTTGTGTTCTTTGCTCTCCAAAATATTTGGAGAAAGGAATTTAATTAGTTGTTTCCAAGCCTGTATTGTTTACTGCTTTTGGTTGAACCAATAGTATTTGAATACATGTATGTTAAAGATATTTGAGTCCTGGTAATCTGATTTAAGAGGCTACTGGTTTTCCTGGTGCCATTTGCAAATACACCAATTCTAGCATCATTTCTAGCATCTGTGATTTTTTTCCTAAAATGCTGAGACTTAAACTAGAATTGCAGGAGAAACAAAACAGCACAAATGAAAACTCCAGTTGTAGTGATCTTTCACTTATTCACAATAATTTTTAGTAGCTCAAGGATGAGCATTTGAATGATAAATTAGCTGAGATCATGTACAAACCACTAATGAACACAGAGACTCTTTCAATAAAAGTAGTTTGAGACATTCTTACTATTTATCTGTCTTCAGAGCACAGACAGAAATTACGTATGTAATGATATCCTCTGAACTTTTCTCGTCTTTTTTTAATGGAATTGTGATTCAGATCCAACAGAATAACCTCTACTTGTCTATATTAAATTTTCTTTTGAATTTAAAATCCTCTCCTAGGATTATTTCACTTTCTACAAATAACTAAAAACTGTGGTGTGTGCTTAAAACCTCCCCTGAGATTTCCTGGCCAGAGCAGAGCAAGGCAAGGTGTTACCTATGCACTCCTTAAAGATTAAAAAGTAGTGGGAAAGAAAATAAAACTTGCAAAATACAGTGGTTCAGGTGTTCCCTGCTCCCCCTTATTTCCACACAGAATAGGGAGTTTAAATCCCTTCCATTCTGTTTTCTTATTCCATAGTGCGTTAATAGGAAAATAGCTGGTGGTGTTGTGCTTTTGGTAAGGAGCATATAGACCAGATCAAGACTAAAACTGCTGTGTTGGGGTGATTTTATGATGATTCTCTATTCCCTGATCATCTGCTTTATGCTCAGAAATGGTTGCTGTAGCTTTATGGTGGGCCTGGGGAGGGGGGAGCCTTGGGGCCCTTGCGCGGGCTTTTTCAAAGCCTCACTCCCCTGGTGTCCGTGGTGCTGAGTGGACTGGGCTCTCCTTGTTGATTAGATAGCTTGGTTTCAGATAGCTTAGGCAATAAATCTTTTTTTTCCTTTCCCTGGCCTTGGAGACTGTGGCAGGAATCCTTCAGCAGCCTTTGTTTTGACTTGAACTGCTTGGTTTGGTTTTGGTCCAAAATCAGAGAGGACAAATCGATGGAAGAAGAATTTGCCAGGGACAGGCGAGAACACAAAAGGCCACTCTGTCCCAGCCCCAGACCTAAGAAAAGCCAAACCAACAAGGGAAAGGGCCCTGAATCCACCAGCTTCATCTGCTGTGAAGAGGAGGCCAGAGATTCACCAGGTTCCCAGCTGTTTTTGCCCGTGCTGTGGCATGAACCCTTTGTTTCTTCCTTCCTTGAGACAAAAGCCGATGACATTTTTTTTCTCCTTCCCACCACCTTGTGGCTGTGGGTTTTTTTTCTTTTCTCTTTGCCTGATATTCTGGTTTTTTTGGGGGGGCAGGGCAGGGGGGAGGGAATAAGATCTGACAGTTCAATATCCAGTGTTTATTTACCATTTTTTCCCCTACCATGTTGACATTCTGTCAATAAATGGTTGGGTTTGAAAGGGATTGTTGGAATCCTTTTATAGAGGAAACACTCATTCTAGAGTGTTTTCTCCTAAACTTGTCTCCCAACCAAGACAACAGCCAATAGAGAAATATTACAAGAGAAGAAATGTGTATAATTCAATTCACAGTTGGCCTCAGGGGAAAGAGAAGATTACAAATTGTGGTTTTTTTCCATGGAAGAATCGATACTCAGTACTTGGCATTATTAACCAGCATACATGCAGATTATGCTAATTAAATAATCTGCTGCTTCTTTGCCACACAGTTTCAGATATACTGATCTCACATAGTTATCCACTGATACTATGAATAGCATCTTGAAATGAAAGTCTGAATAATACATTACACGTGTGACATGGGAAACAACATAACTCTGTGGGAAGACTGCAATGCATAATCTGGACATTTTTTTCATGTAGGTGCCTCAGCTAGTCATTGAATAGTTCTATTAATTTAGAATCTTATATTACACTAAGTTCAGTATAACCAGTTTCTCTCAAATTACAGAATTCATACTCTCAGAACACAACAATTCTGTATAAAATTAATAAAATAGTAAAAGAAACCCCAACAGACTTCTACACCAGAAATATAAATCCACTTTCGGTTGTGTCTAGGTTTGGGTTTTAATAGTTTCCATCCAGAGACACCATAATTTAACCTCTATCCTCTTTACTTATTTCTGTATGATTAATTTTTTCACTCACCTCTACAAGCCCAGGATAAGACATTTAGTCTTTAGTACTTATTTAGTACTTTCAAGGATAGAACTCATGTTAGGGACAGATGTTGATATTTAGAACCCCATATCCAAATCCTTTCTGACTGTGAAGTGCAGGACACAAGGGTCCTGGCTCCCTGAGGTAGGCATGTTAGGGGAAATCCTCTTGAGAATGTGACCATCTGGCATACATTTTGATGACATTTCAGCAGGGCTTCTGAAAAAGATTTCAGATGTTTCAGTAGGAAGAGACAAAATAAATAACTGTGTTAGCAGGATACAGAGTTTTCCCTGCTCCCATATAAACAAGAAATAGGTCCAGTTATTGGGTTTTTTTGGAGTCAAATGAGAGGTGACATCAGTAGAAAGGATCAGTCTACAATAGGACAGGAATTGCTCCTGCTACAGCTACCAAAATGTGACAAATATATAAAGAGCAAGTGTCCTGAAGGTATAAGGTATCTTTAGAAGAAAATGCTAAGAGAAAACAATTCCCTGAATGGTAGGAGTTAGATAGATTCAAAAGCCAATTTAGGAGAAAAATAGAGATAGGATCTAAATATTTCATAGTTTGCCTAAATTGATTGTACTGGTGATGAGGGACAGGAATTTGTGCCTCCTGTAATATTTATTGATGGAGCCCTACTAATGTGGCTCAGTGGAGCTCATGCAGGTTGACTTACATAAGTTTACAGCTCTATTCTTATCCAGTTCCTTCCTCCCTTAAGCAACTGGCTATATTCAGGCTATTTAGAACACTCACTTCATTTCAGCAGGTAGAGTAATGCCCTATCTCCACACTCCTATTAGGCCTGAAAAACAAGTAGAGTATCATTCCAATATCTTCTGTTGCACTACAAAAGTCTCTTAAGTGCTCTGTCCTAATTCCCTAAATAACTTTCAAATCTGTACCCTACCATATTCTAAGTACTCAGCACTAGTTTACTCATTCCAGTTCAAAGTTGCCCTTTTCATACTTTTATAGAGATTAAAGTTCTGAACTCTCTCATATTTTCATTTCTTTATAAAAAATTTTTTTTCTACTCTTATGGAGGTGTGGAAAAAGCAAACTAAAATTTTCCTCTAGGAAAAGGATCACTGTTCAAGTTACACTTACTGACAGAGACTTTGTTCTTGAAATTAATCATTAACCCTAAGACCCTTTCCTTTCCTTCCTCCAATAATCTCTTCTGATTCTAGGCCCAGCTGTGATTTAAAGGTTCTCCTTGTCACCCCTCAGGAACCTGTCTCCAATTCCTGCTGGATGATCACTCTGAGAGATACTTCTATTTTCAGTGGCTGTGCTTTGGAGCAGGCTGCTGCAAATTCTTGTGGTTCTTTGGATTAGAGTACCTTGCTGAAAAAGGTTAACAATTTATCTTGATCACAGGCACCCAACCCAGTACATACATTCCAGAATCAATAACCCTTTTGACTGGCTTGCAACTCACTGATATGTGTGCTAAACTCAGTGAGGAGGAGATAAAAAGGAGCAAGGTAAAAGTCAGTCCTCTGCCTTTTCAAAGCTCTGGGTCTGACTTAGGCTTCCCATAAAGATAAAACAGTTGGAGGGCATAAGGCGCTTATGGCACTAGGCAGGTGCTGAGGGGTATGTATTAGAAGTCTCTGTCTCTTGTTTCTGAAACTATCATATGCCATGGTTGTTTTACCACAGCACTCTAAATGCAGACCATAGTGAGTAACAAAAATCAGAGTTATGGAAAAAGGAATTATGGAGGAAGCCTTATAATCTGTTGTAGGAGAGACTGAAGAGGTTTGACATCTCATAGGGTAACACAAAGGTCAGCACATTGACTTTTTTTGTTGTTTTTTAATATCTTCCCAATAAAGGACTCTACTATTGATCTCTGTGTTTCAGGGAATACTCTGTCCCAATAGCCTGGAAAGAGAGAAGGAGAGAGAGAATGTAACTGTTTTCAGCAATGACTACAGTTCTAGAGGAATAGCACTTATTTCACTCTTTGCTCAAGTGAATGCATTTTTTAAATTGAAATAACATAGAAAAACTTCAGGTCATTACACAGGTATTCAAAATATTTTACTTTTCACCAATTCTGTAGCCCACTATTTATTCTAAAGAGACAGTGAGCTTCACCTGCACTGCTATGTACCAAAAGGATGGACAGGTTCCAAGTATTCTATCAAAACAGGAAACACCTGTCAAAGGATGACAATTTTGAGCAGCCCAATAACAGTCCTTGACATCATGGGGAATTTTATCAGCAAAAATATGAGCTCCTCCATAGTTTGGATTTAAATTTTTGTTGTTGATACCTATATACATAACTAATTTGGATGAAGCAAAGTTACCCATTTCTAAAAATATCTTCTCCTATAAATCTTAATTTCTTTGCACTGAGAGAGACTTACTACTGAGGTTGTATTTATGAGGCATTAAGGCATTTTAGGATGCAGATGGATATTTAGGGAAGCCTGTCCTCTTCAAAAGATCTTAGTTACCAAACTTCCAATGTAATTACATTTGTCAAGCTCACTTCTTTACTTCAACTGAACTTTCATTGAGCTTCATTTAAAATATATACATTTTTTTGCTGTGGTTGCAGTAAAAATCACTATACTGCAAACAATACTTTTCTAATAACCATTCCAGAAGATGAAAAATAATATATGCAACATTGCCTACCCAGCCGAGCTTGTAAAATCCTTATTTTGGAAAGAGAAAACCAGCATTATTTTCTTCAAAAAATGTGCTCTTATCATTTTTGCACTCTTAAAGAAAATGGATTTACCAGTTTATGACTCCTCCTGCCAGAAAGTGAAGTAGGAGGAAGCATAATTTTTTATTTATGAATACTCCTGTAAATTATATCACTGTAACACCCACAGAATTTGATAGTTATTTAAGGTTTTCCTGCCACTGTTTTACTTCTTCCGTGGTTATTTGTGTGGGTAACTTCCACTGCATATAAAAAATAGAATCTATTATGATTCTGAGCTGTTTGGGAGTTAACAAACTAAAACCTGTCTGCTGAAAACACTAGCAGATGATATTCAGATTTTTATTACAGATTAGATCTATTTGCAAATATAGCTTCCTTTCAAGAAATGATGATTTGTTTCTTTTTTTGTGTTTCATGTAAATCTGAAATAATCACCTTTAAGCAGTTTGTATTTAGGGACATTTGTTGTCAAGTTGCTTTTACATTAAATCAGCATATATTGTTTTACAAATCTACCTTTCACAATATCAGATTCATTGTAATAATATGACTGTTTTTCAATGGCATGTTAAAATCTAATATAAATGTAGAACATGCCAACACTGACTAGTAATCTGCCAGACTTTGGGAAGCATTCTTCACTGTGCAAACAAAAAGTATTTTCCTAAAGAGTTTCCTTTTTAGTCTTGACAAGCATCTCTTTTCATGTTTCACCACCAAAACTCTCAAGAATTCTGTTAATAATCTGTCCTTGATATTACTTTTACTTGATAGTTTAACTCTGCAATAGAAGCAGAAACGTTGTGAGAGAAGAAATGCTTTCCTTCTTAATAAAAAGCATATTTACATCATGTTGCAGCTGGCAGTGTGGAAAGAAGATAACCTTATTCTTATCCTGACATACTACAGTCACTGTTCAAGAAATGAGAAATGGTTTTTCCCTTCAGTTATCGCTGGTTTTATTCTATCAATCTTCAAAGCTAAAGACATAGTTCTGGCAGACCGGTGGTCCACCCCTATTGTCTGAAACCACGGACAAGATGTTTTTCAAATTCTGAGGTCCCAGGTGCTTTAGTCAAAAGAAGAGTGAAAAAACATAAAAATGTAAAAACACTGATAAGGAAACTGTATATCTAAGAGCTGAATATTTCTTTCAGCATCTATGTATGGACATAAGTAGTTTTTTATAGCTATTATATCTGTTTAGGAAAGCATTCTTGACAAAGTTTATTACAAATCTACCAACTAATTTACCTAATGAAATGTTCTTAATGATTTTATTTAATTTTATTGCATAGACAGGTTGTCTCCTGGCCAAACAAATTAATATACTTGTATTATGAGCTATGTTTTTAAAGCCTTTCCAAAAATACTTCAGAATCAGCCTAAGCATATCTCACTTTCACCCAGAAATGGAAGAACTGTACCTAAGGATTTATTTTGTTTTCAAAGTCTGCTCTTTTCTAATTACAAACAGATGCCAGTCTTCACAAATTTGGTCATTACTCAGAATTTTATGTTTGTGGTTTTGAGCCCTCTAGTCCTCCACCATTTGTTGGAACAGTTAAACCTACTTTGGCATTAGTGGAACCAGGCCAGGTCTAAAGTACAAGTGATGTGTATGAAAGGTTGGTCAGACTGTTCACTGAAGTGTTGGGAGTTGGTTGTCCTCCAACACCCTCCCTCAGTCAGGCGATTGTTTCTGAGTGTTGATGGAAAGGGGATAAATATTACATAGGAAGGATATACAGGATGGTGCAAATCAGCTTTTTGGTTGTTTTTTTCAATGGGTTGGGATTCTTAAAAATATATTTATTTTTTTCTCATCCAGAGTATGAGATTCTCATTTGAGGGCCAAGTGTGTTGCTCTTGAGGGAGGGCAACTGAGGTTCCTCTTAATAAATCCCTTAGGGTGAACTAGAGTGAAATGACACTGAATGAGTGGTGTATTGAAGGTCTCCAGACCTCCCTTATTGTATAGTTAATAATGTTAGGAGTAACATTAGCCCATGGTTTGGTAGTTGCATTGGTGTTATTGGGGATTCTGAGTTGTTGCTCAGAGGTTATAAAGTCCTGGGCTGCTTCTAGATGAGTCAAGGCATGTGCATTCCTGTTGTGGGGTCTGGAAGCTGACTTTATTCATTCAGGTAAATGTTTGGTGTGAATTTTCAGTGTGTTAGGCAAATCTTGGTTAAAAAATGGAAATTAAAGATGATCAGCTTCCATTTCCATCAGAGAGTTACCTAGAGTCCCATAACTGTGTATGTATTACCTGGAAACCATCTTTTTGCCAATTTTTGCACACTTTTCTGTGTATGACCAATTGTGGGGCTTTTAGGTATATGGCATTCTCTCCTCTCCGCAGGATCCAAGCCTCCTGACCAGTATGCTGCCCTCTGGGTAAGGATCATGACTCTTGGTTATCACCTGTGGGTCAGAAAGACTCCTGATCCCAAACATCCCCTTGCTTCTGCTTCACTCAACAAGATCCAATCTCTCCCGGAAATAAATAAATACATTTAAATATAAAAAATTTTTTTAAACTATATAAATAACATTCTCTATATATTCAGTTTCTGTCTCATTTCTTCTGTACGTCTCCTCTGTTTGAGCTAGGGCTTCAGCTGTGTAAGGGGTTGTGTGTGCTGTAGTTTGCTGAGCTCTGCCCTGAACATATATGGGATTTCAGTTTGAAGTGGCACAGTTTTACTTCATCATCATTCCCTATGTAACATACTTTATATTTCTCCAGTTTTTCAGGAGCGTACGGGGACTTGATATTTGATACCTTCCAAGTGATCCCTGAATCTTTAGTACATGATTCCCATTCTCTAGTTTCTAGCTCCCTCCTGAGGGTTTCCTGTATTCCAATGTCTCTTGTAGGGTCAATTAGAGTAACTCATGTCCTCTTCTCTTCTGGTTGCCTCATGTTCTGTGGCAACTTGAGAGAGCTGTTTCCCCAATTGTTCTTGGAAAGATTTTACCAAATCCTGCAAAGATTGCATAGTTTTACGCTCCTTTTTCCTAGAAGCTAATAATTCCTCCTCTGCAGCTACTAGAGGTGCACCCCGAATGGCACAGACGACTGCGTTTCCTTTTACATGTTTTAGTTTTTCTTTGTCTCTTAGAATGGCAATGTCTTGGTTTGAAAGACAGGTGTCCATCAAGGAAGGCAGGAACCTCCCCTGAAATGGAAAAAAAATGCAATCCCCCTTCCCTCCGAATTATTATAAATTTGAAATGAAGGAGCTTTCAGGCAAAGATGTGAGGAATAGGAATAACAGTTCTTTACTAATATATATATATATATATATATATACAAACCAACCCAAGCCGCCAGCAGTAACCCTGGCAGTGCCAGCAAACAGAGCCCCACCCGCAGTGCCCGGCGAGCAGGGCGGGTGCGATGGTTCCCCCGCGCCGGCAGGGGGCGCTCCGGAGCGAGCTCGGCCCTCACGCGGCAATGGCGGCTCAGGGTCCCGGGAAGGGACGGAACAAAGGCCTCACAAACCCCACTGGGCAGCTGGTCCCGGTGTCCAGCAGAACCCTCGGGAGCAGCAGGCTGGAGCAGCAGGGACGAGCACAAATCCTGGGTGGCAGATGAGTCCGGAGCCGCAGCAGGAATCCCGGGAGGGCTCGGCAGGCTGGGTGCGCGGGGCTGCAGAGCAGCACAGGCTCAGGGCAGCAGCAGGGGCAGGGTGGCCACAGCCCCACTCCCAGCAGGGCAGGAAAGAGCAGGCTTGGGAATCCCGGGGCTTCTCCCGCAGAAGGAAGACAGCCAGAAATGCAGAGGCTCAGCGTTGCCTTCTCCTCACCAACACGGCAGCAGCAGTCTCTGTCTCTGTATCTCTCTCTCTGTCTCTCTCTCTCTCTCTCTCTCCCTCCCCGTGCCAAACGCTGAGTGCCCCGGCCCTCCGAGCTGTGCCCCCACCCCCAGGTGCCAGAGTGCAGCCTCCTTGGCCTTCCCTTTGGTCTCTTAAGCACCCAGCTATCAGTTCTCCAGCAACACACACAAGGAAAAAATTCCTCAAGGGAAAAGAAAAGAACAGAACAGAAAAGAACAGAAAAGAAAAACTTTTAAACCCCAACAGACATTTTGATCTGCCACAAATTTTGAGTCATGCCAATTATGTGCCCAAATAATACACAGGAGGATAAGCTTCACAGTTTTCTAATCTTATTGATAAGGGGCTGTCCCCATTTGGATTGCCCTTGGTGGTCGTCTTTTTAAATTCAATTACTTTAGCTCTCTGAGATCTAGTGTCCTTCTCCCCCCTTTCCTCTGAAAGCAGGCAAACTTTCCTCCAAGAGGAAGATCTTGCACAAATCTAGGCCTTGTTGTTTAGTCCACAACACAAAAATATCCTATCCATGATTTCAGTAAAATGTTGCTATCTGCCTCTGAGGCAAGGACAAAGTTTAACTGCAGGGCCTAACTAGTTTAGAGTAGCAAGTTTAGATGAGTAAGTATGATCACTGATCGTAAAAATTGTATCACTTTGCTTTGAACCAAAAGAAATCATCTAAATCCCAGCTAAGAGACAATGTTATAATATGTAAATATGGATGGATTGGAAAAAGAGTTAATGAAGATTTTCTTCTGGTAAAATATATTATAATGTAATTTTAATATAATATAACAAAATAAAATACATGAGAGTGGTACGATATGATAGTAACTAATGTAATATAATATAAATAAAACATAAAGGTGGGTGAGGGAGTGAGTTTTTAGTCTGAAATCATGAAGAATCTATTTTTAATCCATGTAATTACATGAGTAATAGGCTTACACCACAAAGAGCCAGCAATAATCACAAAGTGCAGAGAGCTGAAGAAATTCACTGCTTTCAGCATCTACACCTGAACACTACCACTCACCCTCTACACACAGAAACTTCAACTTTCTTAAAGTTCTGACATCATATGTCAGAGGCAAAGGCCACATGTACAGGGAAACATGCACTAGCAAAAATCACATTTGTTGAAAAATTCTTTTATCCTTTTACAAGTAATGAGTTTGCCAGTTTCTTTACATCATCCAATTAATAGTTTGTCTTAATTAGCATTGAAACAGTATTTTTAGAAGTTTCAATGCGTCAAATTTCAATGCTCTTCTATATCTAAGCAGTACACATTTTTCTAATTGATATCACTAAGTCTGAAATATTTCTCTCACATTTTAAAAATCCTTTAAATTTGGCCTTCTTTTTAGAAAGACAAACATCTTACCAGGTAGCATGTCTTTTGCACATTATTTCAGAATAAAATGTTTCAGGATCTATTCTAGACAGCCATTGAACTGATTGGGGTAAGAGAATGACAGTAATGACACTGAAAGCTGGAACATTTCTTAGAAGTGCAATCAAACTAACAAGTAAAAAGCATACAAACTTCAAAATCAAGAGAACTGAGTGAGTTCAGGTCACAAATATCATCCAGTCAAAAAGCAGCTCCAAAGTCTCAATAAAGTGGATGTAGTTGGACAGAATTTCTTATTTATGGATCAAACTGAGGAATACACATGTGCCTGATGCCTTGTCACATGTCTCCCAGCCTCTTTCCAATAACACAAATGTCCCTTGAGGCATATTTTAAGTATTAGCCAATGATACAGTATTACACTAATACTTAACAGTGATATTTTAGCTTCCCACTAATTAGGACAGCTAAAAAATTTGCTTGGTTACAGCAAGAAAAAGTATAAAAAAAATAAATACCTCACAACAAACAATATCTAATCCATTATGAACAGATAATGCATAACCTTTTTTTCTTTTTCTTTCCTCAGGCTCCATGCATGTACAGAACACTTCAGAGGGAGTTTTCTCTGTGTTAACAGTGCCATCTAACAAGTCACATTTTCTCTGCTGAGAATGCTCTTTCCATGCAGAGCTGAAGGCAGTGTCTCCCACAGGGGCTAGTAAAAATGTTGGCAGAATTATGATGTGTGTTTTGTACACATCAGCTCACAGACCTGGAAAGATGCACCCCTGAGATCAGCTTGTATTTTTCTGCAATCCACTTGAAGTTTCAAGAAATTGCTGTTCTCTCTCCATTTCTTCTCCATCTTGCCCTTTAGTAATGACTTTATGGACACGTGTTTTCAGTCTCTATAACTGTGAATTAATGCCACTTCTTGATACAAATCATTGCCATTATTCTTGTGGTCTTTACTATTAACAGATAAATGCAAAGGGCAAGATTTTGGAATGCATTTAGGCACCAAAAAAATTACTTGTTTTCCTCGTTACCCAATCACTAAAATCAGTGAAGAACAACAAATTTGACAGTATAAAACTCTGCAAATAGTAGACAACTACTGTAGTTGAATTATTATAAGAGAAGGACCTTTACCAATACTTTATTTCCCCATACCAAATGGGACAAAAAGGGAGCAGCACATGAAAAGGAACCATTGAGGTATTACTTCAAAAAATATCACTGGAGTGAAAATCAGTCCCTAGGATCTGTGCTGCCATCGGTAGAAATTGAAAGCACAGTAGTATTATGTGGTTAGACTTACCAGTTACTTGGAAGAGAATTAATAGTCACAGGGGCAGAGATGTTTGTGGGTTTTTTTGGGTGGGGGTGTTTGGGTTGTTTATTTTTGTTTTTGTTTTTATTTTGTTTTTGGAGCCTTATCATTGGTTTGGTTGATGTTTTAGTTTGTTTGTGTGTGCGGCTTTTTTGTTGGGTTTGTTTTTTGGGTCTCAGCAAGGCTGTTTCTGATGAGCAGAGATCAGAAAAACCATCCTCTGTGTTTTTTCCCTTACTTGTGAGAAAATAGGTAAAATTTTTAGGGGAAAGTACAGCATTTTGAGCAGATTGTAATGTAGATGAGAAGTGTTGTGATTTTTTCCCTAAAGTTACACAGTAGCTTTTTAGAAGGAAGAGTAATATTCTAAATAGACGACTGTGAGACAGCAGATTAATGTGTTTTTAATAACTGGGATGTTGTATGTGTGTGGAAAGAGCCAAGATTACCTATTAGAGTTTTGAGAAAGTTCTTCCAATATGACAAAAGACTTTTTTTACCTCTAGAACCCTCAGGTATGTTTTTTCCTCAGAAGTAAAAGTTACAAAAGACAATATATGGCAAAGTAGCACTGTGTTCAATCTGTAGTTCTTTTAGTTATTATAATGCACAACTTGCATAGTATAGAATAATTTAATAATTGTTGAGACTGTCAGGATTCGGTTATAAATTGTTTACAGAATCTGAAATGTAACTGCAAATTTTGTATACATTATGGTCTGAAAATTAGTTACTAAGTGATTAAGAGGAGAGTCCAGATTGTAGAAAACAGAGCAGTTACATCACATGTTTCCAAGAAATAAACAATTCCCCCCCACACTTAACATTGTAGAAAAAAGTATTTAATCCAATTTCAGGAACAAACTTTGTCTTTATATCTTTATAGCTGCATGAACATGATAAATTATGCATGTGTTTCTAAAACTTACTGTAAGGTGTGATATGGATGATGAAGTCAATACATAGAAAAATACAGCTTTCAAATTAAAAAATATTGTCTAACCTCTTAAAATCAAGATTTGAAGTCAAATCATTTTTTCATACTAGTTTAAATATTATCCAAACAGATATTATGGCAAACCATAGTGCATCAGCAGTTTTGAAGGTAAGTGCACTACTTTCTTCCTCATAATACATAATGTTATTTCAATACTATGGAAAACTGAATATCTGAAAACTTAAATAAAGAATACAATAAAGCCTTTTATGTTTTGAGGGAAATTTGGATACTTGAACTTCCTTTGCTCTTTTGGCCCACAGATCTAACACGACAAAGGGATCAGTGAGAGGTTTAATGCGACTTTGTACATATCTCCTTCAATTAACCACCGTGAAAGAGCTTCTCTGCTACAGCACAGAATCATGCAATGCAGATTGAACTGTTGGAACACATATTGGTCTGTCCTACACTCATAACTCCTGCCTCCCTCACATGTGGGAGTCCACAGCTTCTCTCTTCTCCAGTTTTATCTTGGGAGGCAATGACTGTGACCAAACTTACACAGGAGACAGAAACTTTCTTCCTTCCACTTGTGCTGTGCTGCACATTCACAGAAAGCAAATTTCTCAAACTTGGGAACTAAATGAGCTGGAATCTCAGCACAGGCTGCACGTAGTTAAGCAAAAGCAATTTCTGGGCAGTTTCTTTTACATGTGGTACTTGCTAGCAGCAGCCTCTGTCACAATCAGAAAGTTCTGCTTTCTTTATGAGTTAACAATATGATAACGCACGAATTTATGACAACATATTTCCTGGAGATTCTGAGAATGCAAGGATTTGATTCAAATTATGAAATTATATCCTTTTCAGTCACTGGGAATTTAATAACTTTCTAAAGCCCTTTCACTTATAGGGCCAGATAATTTTGAGACATGTATAAACATGCACTCATAATAATGTAAGTAGAATAAAAGTATCATTTTGAGTTGTTTGTCCTTTATACCAAATGTGAACTCTTCTGTTTACAGGGGTTTTAAAGCCCTGAAAGTGAACAGCAGTCAAAAATCAAAGCAAAGTCCTTGCATCATTCTATTTATAGTTTGGGGTTTTTTCTACCAAGATATCGTTTACTTCCATACAACACACTTGGTTTTATAGTAAATAACATTTACTCTGTTTGTGAAACTTTCTTTGTTCTAATTATAGAAACAGCTTCTGCTACTAAACTTCACTAAAGTAAGTGATTAAGATGGAAACCACTCTTGGATATTTTGATGAAAATGTCAGAGATTTACAAAATATTCTGAGTTGGAAGCAATGCACAGGGATCATCAAGTCCAGCTGTTAAGTAAATGTCCCATACAGGAATTGAACTCACACCCTTGGCGTTATTAGCACCATGCTCCGAGACATGGTTCCTAATCCCTTTCTTGAAAAGTATTTTTCTTAGGCTATGTCTCTGTAAAGACAGAGATCTGAAAGTTTAAAATCTCTTAATGAGGTGAGTGGCAAAATCTATTTATCCAAGGACATAAGAGTAAACATGCATGCAAACTTTACTTCTGAGGAGGCTGATTATAAAAGGTTCTGTTTATAGCAGGGGTTTAAGGTGATCAAAAGCCAAAAGTAATGGCAATTCAGATTTTAGACAAGTTTAAAGTAATAAGTGATTGACATTTAAAATGGCCTGAAGTAAATAAAAACCCAGTTTGTAGTAGTAATTAAATAGGCAGTGTTTCAAACAGGAGAGTATCTCAGCACTTATCTGTACATAGTAGATATATCAGCTTGTGGCTTTTGCCATGTGGTAGATGAATAAGCTATGTACTCCCCAAGGATATGAGACCAAAACATATGGACATACAATAAATGTCTTCTTTTGTATTTTGACAGACTATTCCACTCCTAAAAGACCCAAATTATCTGCTTTTAAGCTCAAATTATAAAAGCAAAGCAAAACCAAATAGCCTTTAAGGATAAAACCTCCTGTTCCAACTTTATACACAAAGTAAAATTTTACAGCTGAATCAAAAATTTATGAAAATAAGAGGGTTATGATGGAAATATCCTGGCGAAAACACACACACACACACACACACAAAAAAAAAAAACCAAAAAAATAAACCAGCTTTCCCCCTCAAAAAAACCCAAACCAAACCGAAAACACAAAGCCCCAGAACTCAGCAGTCCCAGAAAGAAAACCTTAATATTTTGGGGTTCATTCTTGATGAAAGGGAAGAAATATTCTCCATATAATGAGGAAAATGTCAGAAACAAAAATCACAAAACTATATTTAAAAATATTTCAGCCTTTCTCTCCGCATTGTTTAATGAGACATAAGGCCAATGGAGAGTTCTGCAGTTACACAACACCCGTGTAAAGATTTTCTCCAGGGGTCGTCTTAGGAACAATACTGAAAGAGAATGGAATGAGAGATTTGCTATATAAAATAGAGCTTAAAATTGTTCTCAATTCAATCTCTTGACGTTATTCTCAAACTAATAGGAATAAGAATAAAGACAACAATCAGAAGCATGTTGGGTTTAATGATGTTGAACAATCAGCAAACAAGAAAACAAAATCAATGCTTTCCTTATTTTTTCTACCAGTTTTATATCACTAATTTGGCAGGGGTTTTATCACAGACTAATATTGAGTAAAGTTTGATGACTATTTTGGTGTGCATATTTCCAGAAAAGGAATACAGTGGACACCAACTTCCCCAAGACAGATTTTGCTCCAGAAAATGAGGTATCTGAACACTAAATTTCCTTTCAAAATATTTTCCTATTTATTTTTCTGTGCTTTTGAGCTTTTAGAAACACTGCACTATCTAATTATATAATTTTAAAAAATCAAATTTAATTGATCTTGCAATTTCCACCATCTTTCCTTTGAGGATCTGATACTGTCTTACTGTCTTCTGGAAATATGTCAGTTTACTAAAAAGAATACTATTTTCCGCAGGGAGTCTGGATTCCTGGTTGAAAATTTAGTGTCTTGACACTATTTAACAATTTTTATATGAGAAGAATTCACTATCTCATAATTTCCTGGGATACATACAAAAGTTAATTTTTTCCTTGAGTACACAGTTTTTCAGGAACTTGACAAATTAAATTACTAGAAAGTCTGACTGCAGAAAATTCCCTGACTGTTCTATAGACTCTATAGCATACTTCTATCATGCAAGAACAGAATGTGACACAAAAGATAGGCCAGTAAAAAAATTATATCAGTAACAGAAAAGGTAAAAAGAAGAGAACCTTTTCAGTTTTAATATTAAAGTGGACTTTCAGAGTCCAGCTGAAATGGCCAGGATCTTTATGAGAAATGTAGACTTATCTCCACAGTAATATTGTCGGTCTTTTTTAATGTTACTTTGGTTTTTTAACTTTAAAAAAATACTGTCTCATATTGTGTCTTAACTTTGCCTGAAAGGGCAGAAAATGTTCCCATGAGTTCCTGGGATATAGCAATCAGAGAATTTAGACACATAATGGTCTTATATGCGCTATCATTGCCACAGCAATGCCTCATGAAGAGTGAGTCTACCAGACTAAGAGAATGCTTGTGAGTGGAAATATTTCCTATTTAAAGGCACCTATGAAAGTCATAGGAAAGATAAATTTGCCTAATATAGAACTAGAGGAAATCAAATCTATCTAGAGAGGTATGGTTAATAAATTTTGGTGAATTCTTTAAGAATAGTAGCAAATAAAGGAAACGTAAAATGTAATGACTGTTCAACTTTTAATATCACATTATTTTTAAAGTTTTAAGTAAGATATATTTGGGTGTTAAAAATATGATAATGCTAGACTTAAAATAATAAAAGGAACCCTAGAATATTTACTTGTTTATTTGACTTATTTTAACTAACTTTAATTGAACAATATGTTTACACACAAACACACAGAGTTCTCCATATATATGTGTACATATGAATGACTAATACAGTTTACAGATTGTTCTATAATGGTTATAGTTGATGAGACAAGTCTGGAATGTTTTTTCCCAATTTGAACAGAATTTTCAGAAAATAAACCAAAACTAAAGTTGAGGTTAGAGGAAGACCGCATAGGAAAAAAAAGGAATGGTTGAAGAAACTTAATTTGACCTAAATAAAAAGGAGAAAGTAGACTAATCTGCCATATTAACTCACAGGAGACTTAGCATATAAATCTGAAAAATAAATTACCAAAATCCAACCAGTAAAAATAATGTTGTAACATAATACACTAGTTGTTTTAAGATAAACATCAATTTGCACCATAATAAACTTTCTGCAATTTATTCAAAACAGTAATAGTTAGAGGTCTACAAATGGAAGTGTAATTTTTATTCAACCTTCCTCTTTTTCTTGTCATGGCTAAATTCAGCCATTGAGAAAAACACATTCCCAATTTTTATTTTTTGAGGGCTAATCTAAATTATCAAGGTTGTATTTTTCCTCAAAGATGTACAGAAATGTTTATTAGGATGAGAGACCTTCTTGAAGAGAATTAGCAAATAATAAAGGGGATATACCAAGTTGAACAAAAGAAACACATTGAGTCATAAGCTCTGTAAGTCAACCAACTTTGCAGTAAAGAAGCTTGACAATGTTAAATGAGTTGAAAATACTTAGTTTGCTTTCTCAGGTAAAGACCTACTATGAAGACATTTATGTTAGAGGTCAAGCCTGTTAAAGCAAGCAAGCTGTTACAATCCTAGATACTTGCATGGTCAATTTAATAGTGACTTGATAGTCTTCACATTTATTTCCAAGCAAAATAGTTGAAATTTTGATTACAGAAAACAAAGTCAAGTATTAAAATACATCACTATTAGTAATTTTATCCACATGAATACCTGTTTTTTAGGTTTGTGGTTTTTGTTTTTTGGTTTTTTTAACAACTACTTCATAAAAAAGATCAGAGAAAAAATTTATATTGATAATATATAGGTATTTTTTCCTTCTGAACATGTAATACATACGTCTTAATTTCCACTGTGAAATTACTCTCCAATAGACCTTTCACTTCTGGAAGTCTGTTAAATAAACAACTAACAATACATTTGTTAATAAAGACATATATACAACTGCTTTTAAGCTTCAGATATGTCAACTTCCCACTATACTCTGTCACTGAGATCTTTACTCAGATACTTACTTTAGTCAAGTAATCCTCAACTTCACATTTTCCAAGACTTCTATAATGTTTCTTGAGTTCACTTTTTTTTGTTGTTTCCTCTGCCAATTTTTTTCCTTTTTCAAATTTACCATTTCCCAGTATTTACAGCTGAAGAAACTTTATCATTCAACAAAGCTAGACTCTAATTCAAATCTCTTTACTGACTTCTGTTAATTGCATATTTAGTCCAAGTTTTTTTTTATCTAATCTCCAAACCAGTTTGATGGAGTTTTATTCCATTAAGCTCACTGCACTGAAGTTGCTTTGATGTCACCTATTTTTTCTGTTTGCATCTGACTAACCTGATTGCTTTCAACTCTAGCTAAGATTACATTTTCCTCAGCAACACATCACAGCATAAAACACGTAGTTGTCTACATCTCAGTCATTTTGTGCACAGAGACCTAGGTATCCCAGAAATGTCTAAGAAGTAGAATTTTGCTGCAGTCTACAACTGACTTCAGCAGAGCTAGTGTCTCACTCAACATAATTTAAAAAATATAATAATTTGAAATGCAGCATTTAGCATGCCTTAACAATATTTTTGAAAATGACAGTGTTGGAAGCATATAGATCCCTTGTCTGTCCTGATTATAGTTCTTAAGCGTAAGTGAGAAATAATCACATTTTTCTACTATTTCTGTTGTTGATTTCTAAAACTGTACTGAACCATATTAGGACCACAGCAACATTATCTACCTCTATGGACACCCTGTATACTTTTACATATAATACGTCAAGAAATACAATCTAAAAAAACTCTGGTAGACATCTCTTTAAAGAGCTGCAGTGAATGGAAATGGCAAAATCTTTCTGTTTCTAGAGCATCTGCAGTATCCCAGAATTCCTTTGGTCAAATTTTATTTACATGTCTCATTAGCAATAGCTTTAGATTTCAAGCTGTATTACTCATTCTAATAGTTTCACAGTGTTGTCTGTTCTCTTCAATGCTCTTTTATAATGTAAATTGTTTTAGTAGCAATATGTCCTTTACATGATATATTTACTCTATTGCTTTCCTATTAGACTTTTTATAGCTTTCATAATACAACCTAGAATACTTTAAACAGTCACAAATCTTTGTAGTAGCTGGCAACACAGAAAATACTCTTCTTTCTTTCAGTGACTGACATAAACACAGTTACTTATATTTCACAAGAGAATCAAAACCAAGGACTGGACTAGAATGTTGTAAGAGAGCATCTAATGCACTAAAATGAGACTTCAGCAAGTCCATTACACATTCCACTATAATTTTCTCTTAAATTCCATCTAAATGACAATGAATTTAGAAATGTCAGATATAATTCTTGCGGATTTTTTATCTCAACCCTGAGGGAAAAATGCCTCTTTTGTGACCCTGGGTATGCAATTATTGCATTAATTGATTCTTGCACATTCATACATGAGACTATGAGAAGTTACTTGTGCAGCCATGCTTACACGAACTTAACAGTTGCGCCAAAGGAGAATGAGCAACACAGGAAAATAAACTGAAAACAGGATTTGAAATTGGTTTTGCACAAATATTTGAGATAAAGGAAATGCTGATTTACAGAATCAAATGTCTCTAGGGCATGTGAATTAACCTGCAAGAATAGTGCATGCATGTGAAGATTGTAACACTTTTATGCTGGATATTTTAACATTCAGAAATGAATATGAATCATGCTTACTTGATATAAAACAAAAATTATTCCATGCCAGTGAGGTTTATTATTCTAGTTCACTATTCATTCAAAATGCTGGTAACACCTCTAAGCCCAGGGGATTGAAAGAGCTCAAGAAATTGATATTGGTGAAAAGAAAATAAAATTGAAGATAAACTCATTTTTGCTTGCAGTTCAGCAAGAAATTGTACTGTGTTCAAATGAACCTAAAAGAATAAGGTGGTTTCACCTTCAGGAGATAAGTGTGGATTTCAGAGCTTCCTGAAATCATGTTCACCATGCAAACCACTTTCCCTGTTGCATAACAAAGAATTCAAGTTTGTTTTTACTATCTCCAGGCATTGCTGCTGAAACCTCTGTTTAGTCTAATACCTCCTCATTTATAAATCCAGGTGTACTTTGTATGCACGTTTAAAGTGCCTGGGTAGTTTAGTTTAGTGTCTGATACAGATACATCTGGAAAGAAGTTAATGCCGTTCCTAAACTGATTGAAGGATGAACCATCATAACTTATGCTATTGTGAATGATGTGATAACAATTTGCAAGCTCTGCTTTTAGTACAGTGTAAAAGTAATCATACATGATTTTACAATCAGTGTAAAAGTAATAATAAACGCATTAAATTCTCCATGGAATTTGACTGGGATTGAGGGGGGCCACACAATTTCTTCTTTCTGAAGACAGCCTCCTCCAAGTCAATTCAGGAATTAAACACTTCTGTTACATTCCTAATTACATATGGGCCCTTGCACATTTTGTGTGGAAAATTCTTGTCCATTCACAGCTCAGGCATCCAGTCATATTGCTTTTTTTGTACACGAGTCTTATTTATGAAACCTGTAAGACTTTCTCCTCTTCTCTTATCAAGTATTAAGGTTGTTACTTAAAGAAGGTAAAAGAGTGGTTAAAGAATAGTTTTAGGAAATGTTATTATAATTAGAATGTAAAATTAACTATATCCTTTATTTAGACAGTTATGAAAATGTTTTACAGGTGTTTAAAGTGTTTAAATAGCTTTAAGAGCTGTAATATTAGCTTGCCCTGCCCTGAAGAAGCACACACCCTGTTCCTGCAACCCAGCACAATGTAAACCCGCATTCAAATGCATCCCTCTCCCACCGAAGATACTGTTACAAACAATTCCCTAGGCACCCACGAGCCATTGGCTAAAGGAGGCGACCAACCACCGCGGGCCATGCCGGCAGAACTGAGGGGGTGGAGCAGAGCAGACACTCGGTACTATTTCTCAAACTAAATTCCAAACCCAACCACCTTTTTCGTTTGGAGTAGCCACGAGGGAGCTTCGGTGCTGGATCAGGCCATTTTCCAACCACACTTTTTCAAGCAACCAGCGCCGAAAGAAAGCTTTGCCCGGGTTGTGCCAGCCGGACTGGCTGAAAAAACGTCTTCAATCGTGGAGGATTCCGGACTTCGTCTTTTTACTGATTTTTCCAGGTTTTTGTTTTCTCTTTTTTCAGTTCCAGTTTTTTTTAATTGTTAAATAAACCGTTTTTATTTAGTTTAATACCTGGAATTATCCTTTTTTCATAACAATGTGTCATTTCAAAAATTGAGATTGTAATGGCACTATAATTTTAGATGAGGATAAAAAATTTTATGGAAAATCTGGAAAAAGGAAGTCATCTAGATTATGTAGGTTGGCACTTCCAAGATGAAAATACTTGTGGTTTTTTCCATTTATGCCTAAGAGAGTTGAGTAGATGAGCTAGTTAATTAGTACAAATTATTTATTGATTTCAAAGACTTCCTAATATTTTCAGTCATATGTCCCATTTCTAGTTACTTGTGTTAATTTTACTTGCATGGGAATTCTATTTTCATTAAAAGAATCCTTCTACACTTCACCAATGTGACTTAGGAAAAAAAAAATTATAGAGATGTAGAGAAGGATTCATTTAGTGTATAGGGCTATGATTCTGTTTCTGTGTAAATGACAGACAAATAGAGATAACAAATAGAAATAATAGAGATAGTGCTTCACTTTTATATTACTTTCCAATAATGCCAAGTAGTCGTCTCTTGGATGCCTTTGTACCTAGGAAGCAGCAAGAGGTCACTACTTACTTGACATCTGAATTTATTTTTGGTTTTCTTTGATCAATAACAATTTATTGCTCAGGATTTAATCTGAAACAGCCTGTTGTCTTTGAAGGATGAGAAATTATACTAAAATTTTTTTGTCTGTTAGAAAAGAAAATGTTCTGTGTTAGCCTCTGATTTTGTAACTAAGTAGCATTTGAGTTTGGACTGTTTTCTGGTCCAGCTGATGTTTTCAAAGTAAAGAAAATTGATGCTAAAGGCATAGGCATAACATTTCTTTGTATCAGATACAGACATTTAAAAACATTTGCTCTACCACTTTGTAGTTGATTAAAAAACTGAGATATGGCATGCTTCACTCTTTCTCTGAAAAGAATTGGTTTCAGGTTTCCTGTGGTCTTCCAAAGTAGAGGTCTTTGTGAATGTTTTTCTAAACACAGAATATTTAGAACATCTACAAAGAAAGCTGCAGTACCAATTGAGTGTATGCTGTGTGCAAAATTGCTCACTACAACTCACTAGAATGCCACAGACAATCCAGAGACAATTACAGATGAAAGGACATCTATAATGGTAAATTTGTGTCTCATTTTATTTGCATAAGGAAGTGTTAAATGACTAAAGACAGTCCTTTTTTTTTCATGCTTAACTTGAGTTCATCTGTTCAAAGTTTTTTTTGATTGCTGGGAGAGTTTTACTGACAACAGATTTGACCAGGCTGAGCACATGCCTAGGCTGAAATATGTGCTACTAAGAAATAGCTTTGGTGTTTTAGAATTACTCAATTCCTTTGGTCAACAGCTAAGCTAATATATATCAATATACCACAAATCTGAGATAAGTAAATGAGTTCTGAGTTCTTCTTTCCATTATTCTATTCCCATTTTTTACTATTAAATAGTAGCCATTACTTCAAAACACTATTTAAAATCTTTTTGGAAAAATATGGAAGTTATATTACTGCATTTTAGGTAGGATTTTTTTTTTTTTTTCTGAACCAGTAACTTACTCCTTCACAAAGTATTAAGTGGAAATAGAGACTGAAACTGTACACAGTAAAATGAAGCAATGGAAGAAATGTGTTTTGGAGATGACAAGATTAGCAAATAATTAGGGAACTTTTTGATTATATTTAACAGAACTGAAAAGTCAAAGATATTTAAACCTTTACATGTGTTCACAGACACCTATTACTTTTACTAGATAACAGAGACGGTTGCAATTTAGAAAAACAGAATAATCAGTCCCTCAACTCCTTATTCCAGTCTAGACAGGAAGGTTGGAATGAGCATGAACTAATCCATTTATTTGGATCCATGCTTTCTATTATTTGTTACAAGCTTTCCTGGTCACACACACCACACTTCTTTTGTTGAATCTGCAGCTACCTGATTATTCTTAATCTTGATCTCTCCATTCTATCCTTGCCTGTCACGTGTATTTGTTCTGCTCCTTGTCAACAGTAAGGCTTTGTTTGAATCATTTCTCTCTCCCTCCCCCTGCCTTGATCCCATACCACATGTTCCAGCACATCCTGTGTTGGATGGAAAACTTTTCTTTTTCAAGTTTCTTCTTCTGTTTTGCATCTCCAAATCTTTAATTCAATGGGGTTTTATAATTTTTCTGCAACACAGTAGCAGGGTCTATGTAAATGCCCCACAAATCTACATCTGCATGCCAGCTACTACAGTGCTAATTTTTTTTTAAACTTTTTACCACATTCTTCGTACCCTGGAGTGTTTTTGGTATTTCTGTTTAATTATCTTCCTTCTACTTGCCTACCATGTTCTGATTAATAGATTGAGTGGGGGTGAACAGCTAAGTCACTCTTTCACTGACTGACATAAAATTATCTCAGACCTCAAATAACAAAGTGCATGCAGATTTCCAAGAGCTTTGATTGGATCAACTGTTTCCATAATTTTTCAACTATAAAAATGAAATTACTTTATGGCATTTTAGGCTGAAACATCTCTGATAAAAAGACTGTTTCAAAGAGCAAAAGCAATTGCACTAAAGGTCTAACAGTAATCAATTTGTTTGTTCATTTTTTTGGGTTTTTTTTAAATGAATGGACACTGCAGTAATCAGAGGATAAGAATAAACAAATCAGAGAGGGAAATAAGGACTGTGTTGTGTGGGTACTTAGGAAGGTTTGGTAGATTTGCTTAAGATTGGATAAGGCCTTCATCTATTATATATGTTGAGGCTTGACCTCCTGAACGTGATTGAATACTGTAAGGACAATTAAGTAATAATTCAGCATTAGAAGATGAGACTGAGTTTCATTATAAACTGTTCTAGGAGGACAGTTATATGAAGATAACATCACAGTTAAAGCAGAAACTGAAATTATAAGAGCTGTTTAAGCAGGATGCGAGTTTAGCACTAAAGATGAAGCCAGACAAATGAAGAAATGAGACAGATGCAGTTCAAAATGTTTGCATTGTTCAGTAGGGGCATTATTATTTCTAAGGCATGTTGGAGAATACAAGAAGGCAACAAGAGAAGTAAAATAAGCTGAATGAATAACAGAATTTTTTCTTCCCAGATGTAGAACGAAAGTCATATCAGTGTTTAAAACTGTAATTAGATAACATGAACAAAGGTCTTTATGGTGTGGTATGTGGGTGCTGCATTCCACTGTGGGGAACTGCGAGGAGTTCATTTAGAAATGGATGGTCGGGAACGGAATGAAGCCAAACGAGGCAAATATTGTATCTGAGAACTGTTTATTGATAACAAAAGGAGAAAGAAAAGGAGTTGCCCGAGAGAAAGACGGCTAGAGGAGACAGAGAAGAAGAAAGGAACATGGAAAAAGACCGGGGGAGAGGAGAGAGAGAGGACAGAGAGAAAAAGAGGCCATCGCCCCAGTGCTGTCGGTGTGCAGGCGGGGCTGTGCCCGCTGCCCGCCTGCGGCCGGGCTGGGTCTGACCGAGCCTCCGCGGCTCCGGAGGGGTGCGGCTGCCCGGGCGCGGCTCCCGCGGCGACGGCACCGGACACGCGGGGAGGAGGCGCTCGGACGGCAGAAGCCGGGCCCTGGGCAGCATCACAGCCACCGGGTGGATCGGGGCGGCAGGGAAGGATGCAGGCAGTCCAGGCAAGGACGCGGGGCGAAGTGGTGAGGCGGCGGTCAGGGGCACAGGGAGGCAGGACAGGTGCGAGGGCCAGCCAGCGAGGGCAGCAGGGCCAGAAGGCAGGCTGGGGCCAGGGCAAAGGAGGGAGCGAGCAGGAGCAGCGAACAGCAGCAAAGCCCCCACAAAAAGCAGCAAAGCAGTAGGATTTTTTACCCCCTGGCCTCTCCTAGAATCTGCCCGAACTCAGAGAACCATTGGCCCAGTTCAGCCTTCCTGTGCTGTCCATTGGTGCAGACCTCTTCGCGACCCGGTGGGAGAAGCCCCCGCTGTGTCTCCGGCTGCCCGCCCCATGGGAGGTGTTGCCGGGCGCAGTCCCCCCAGAGACAAGGCTGCTTCTGTGTGCCTCCTGCACA
Organism: Rhipidura dahli; assembly: GCA_013399225.1. Classification (NCBI taxonomy): domain Eukaryota; kingdom Metazoa; phylum Chordata; class Aves; order Passeriformes; family Rhipiduridae; genus Rhipidura; species Rhipidura dahli. The sequence goes on along the minus strand of VXAC01001205.1, from coordinate 139,055 downwards.
TGGCACATGTGCGCTCCTCCTCCACATGACTCTGACAACCATTGCTGAGGCATAACAAAACTGAATTGGCTCCTCACAGTGTGCTAGCAAAGTCATACTATGGAAGGACCTAGAAGGAAAAAGGGATAGAAAACAAAGACTGATGCAAATCTGGTAATTTCTAAATTGAAATGCATCACTCTTTCTTTGAAAATAAAGTTTAGCATACAGGTAAGGATTTGGTTCTTCTAATGCTATTCCTGGAACAGTAATCAGGACTTATTAAGTGTATGTGTTTACTCCTGAAAATGTCAGTTTTTCCTTTTAATTAGAATTGAACAGCATGAACAAAGAGACTGCTTCTAACATGCAAGATAAAAGTCAGTGAAGCTCTGGCATTTATACTGCCTGAGGATTCTCCAGACGTTTTTTGGTTTTTTTGCTTAAAATTAGTTTTCAGTAGCCCACAAGTGATATTCTCAGATCCCTTCAGAGATCTGAATTAGACCAACGGTTATGAGGAAAAGAAGCTTTCTCTTCTGAAGGAGCTGTCCTCCACAACAAGGAGCACTTTTCTTAGCTATAACACAGCGAATGTGTCTTAAAGCCATTTGAAGGCCTTTTGCACTGAAAGGCCTATTTAAAAGGGATGTGGCCATATTGACACTCTTGTTGAAAAACCGATGCAATTTTACAGGGAAAGGTCCTGATGACATCTATTTAATTATGTCAATCACAACAACTATCTTAAAAAAGGATAAAGGGGGATTTTGAAAATGAGATGCTTGTTTTGAAAGATGGTCTGGATTTACTCAGTCACATTTATTAGCATTCTACTGGGTCAAGAAAACATTCGTATAGATAACACTGGAAACTTCATAGCTACCTACTATTTATTCTTGTGAGCTGTAGGCTTTTTCTTAACTACCAGAATGGAGACTAGAAATGAGTAGCAACAGTGCAAACCCTAATGTATTATAATAAATGTAAATAGTTTACCTAGCATATTAACTACATGCATATTGTGAAACTAATGTCATGCAGGTGAACAAATGAATCTTTATATTTTCTGTTGAAAAAACCTGATCAGTAGAACCACTGATATTAGCGAATAAGCTAACATTCTTTACTATGCTGAACATTGCTAACCCTATGGTTGTAGACCATAGTTAATCTCACCTCAGTAATTTCTCTGGTGCTCTGACTTAAATGTAACACAGAAGAAGAAATGGTAGTAATTCTTAAGGATTAGGTCTTCTCAAGATACGAAATATCTGTGTATCACCACCCTTGGTCATGTCAGCATGGAATCAGTGACTGGAAGCAATTTAACGTGATTAAACTGATCCCTCTCAGGTCAAACCTGTGCACCTTGTGATTCATTGAATCTGAGGGGAGGAGGATTAAAGAAGAGCAGTAGTGTAGTCTGAATGACAGGTGAGGGAGAAAATGCTGGCAGTCCGGAGATATGTTATCAGTCAGGTGAAGGAAAGTAAAGTTATATCAGGAGGAGCAGTTGTGTTTAGTTTCCACTACTGTAGCAATGCCTTGGTTCATCAACTACAAACTTTAAGACTGTGACAAGATAGAGTAGAATTTTTCTAAAATATATTTTTTCCCCCTTTTGAAGGCAGAAAAACAAAATATTCAGCATTACTCTTACACTGGCATTTCTGCTTTATTCTACTGCTATGGGTACGACTTGAATCCAACTAATACTGAACAGTTTACTGTTCTTTTTTAAAATGACTTAGCAACTTCTGTTCTAATGGACAAACCATGCAGTTCTTCAGTTATTTTACCAGATAAGAGAATGTAAAACGATTAAGTCCATCTTTATCTTGGTTTTCTAATGAAGTATAAAATCAGTAGGAAAAAAAAATTCTAAAAAGGCAGTATGCCATTATGACACAGCCATGGCTTTCTATCAGCTTGGCATTGCTCTGATACCTAATGCTACACTGTTTTGGCTCCTAAAATTATTTATCAAAGAAAGTGAAATAAAGCCTGGAAAACTGTATTAGACTCACCTCAAGCAGTGCCAGAAGCACAATTGCTCATATTTACAGACCAGAATATATAAGACAGTAAGAGTCTCCCTGATAATTTCAAATCCCAACTTACTGTATAATAAATGTGTTTGAAATGTAACTTATAGTAAGCCTTCATTCTCCTCATTATGTATTTTATAATGTATTCTAGAGTTTCTTGGAAACAGAACCTTTAAGGTTTTATTGGAATATTCTGCTATATCTTATCAAAAAAATACCTTAAGAATACATTTTAACTGAATTGTAATTCACTTTAACCTAAGGAAAAATTGGCTTCCTAGGAGTCAATTGAAACCATTACATGTATATTTATACATGTTTATCCATATGTATAACTATAAATTCAGAATCTACAGCTGCACATTAATGTGCATTAAGGAGCAGACAGTAATGCAAGTGATTTGAAACTTCAATTTTTCCTTTGCTAAGCAAGAAAACCCTGTGCACAGCATAGCATGTTTGAGGAAAGAAGCAGATAATAGCATATTTACCTATAGATTGACCAGGTCAGCATGCTTACCAGCATTATTACACCTTCTGCAAGAGCACATTATCTTTTATATCATCTGAGAATGTGCCTTAGTATCAGGCTGAAGTCTGTGATGTGTTATTGTAGTCAGGTATAAATAAGAATTTCCCCAAAGAAAGTAATTTCTAAAGTTTATTTGACAAACTCAGTGTGTGTGCTGAATCCTTGTCTGAATACCTTGACAGAATGAACTCAGAGCCTTTAGGCCATTCAGAATCTCCAAGTCAGTCTGAAAATCTTACTTCTCCAAGACTAACATAAACTAAACATCAAACATAGCATAAAGCAAATGTAGCAAGATATAGGGAAACCTAATGTGGTATATTTGTCGCTGTTAAACTAAATTATACTAAACTGCCAGATTTCTCTGCACGTCTATGAAGCATCATTCTGAAGGTTGCATAGCAGAAGGATCATAGAGGCAGATGTTAATCTGTTTGAAGAATGAGAAATAACAAATGCATTAATTTTAAGTGTATATTAAATAAAACAAATAAAATTATTGTGGTGTGAACATTCATTAACTGCAGCTTTGCTTTGATATTTGTTCTGAATATATTATAGATGTGTACATACAGTAATCTGTTAAGATTTAATTACGTGTTTGATAAATAGACAATTTGCACTACAATTATTTTTGTAACTTTAGGATAAAGTGAGATAAACAATAATTTTCTGTGTTCATGACAATCACGTGTTCCATAATTAAACACTCGCTTTCATCTTGAAATTAAGTAAAATAGCAAAACTAATTTGATACATAAAACAAAATCAGCTATCTGGAAAATTTTGCACTAAGCAGATATCCAGTAATGCAATGAAGTACTACAACAACAAACATCATGCAAAAATGCTTGTAAAAGAACTGGAAATAGCACAAGTACTAAGTGGAATGCTGCACTACACTTAAAAGCCTTACTGAATTATAAAGACTGCTGCTGAGGGCAGCTCTATTCTAAGGATCAAGACAATAATTTTTTTTCTAGTTTTGCATTGTTATTTGTGCATTTGGAGCTTGCACTGCTACTTGTTCCCCTGGCTTTGAACTTCACTGTGTTGCATATATGCATGCTACAGTTTATATCAGACATAAATAATTTTGTGTGTGTTACAGAGGAAAAAATTGTATTATTGTGATGTTTATAATGTACCTGATATATAAAGATTCAGTGTATCACACTACAAATTCAGGGCTTTGAAGTTCATAAGCCCTAGTCAAGACCCCCATAAGACCCCCAAGTCTTTGAGAGGGCTCCTACTGATGATTGGAAGAGTGGAATTTTGATTCTTTATTTCTGTTGGTACCACATACACACAAAGAAAAAAAGATTTCTTTCTGTCACTGGGATGTGCTTTGCAAATTGTACCAGACCAAACACTATGGAAAGAAATTATCTGGTCTTTACTCTCTACCCATCTGTGCACTGTGATACTTTCTCACCAAATTGGTCAATTATTTTTGTGTCACATTAAAAGTTTTCTCTAACACATGCACATTTAATCAACAATATCACACAAACGCTTCTAAAGACAACCTTTACTGATGGCATTTTGATTTGTAGAATGCTAGCCACACTAGATTGTCATCCTGAGGCTGATCAAATAAAGACAAAATCCATTTATGTTCTCTTTAGTTGGTTCAAAGTGTTCAAATGCCCTGGAATTTTTGTGATAATATTACTTTTTAATTAATCTTTAGGTTTTTGATTGCTGCACTGAAGAGAATCTGCAAGTAGATGAAGTGAAATATCCATCTGTGCAAATCTCACGTGAAGAGATGAACATTCTACTTCATGTTAAAATCCCAGAGAGAAGATTTCAGACAGGAGAAGGTTATTTGGTTGCACATAGTGAAGGAACAATTCAGGAAGACTGAAAACGTGAGCATGATGGTGGCACAGTTCATTTGTGAATTAACTGTTCCTCAAGCATAAACTCAGATGAATTCAGTTTACCTGGTTCAAGTTACAGAGTCATTTATGATGGAAAAGACCGTTTTTCCATAGGTTTACAGTTGCATTTAAGAGACAATGGAATACAAGACCCCAGACCCTATTAATATTATTGGATGAACTGTCATGTGAGGAGCCAGAAACTTAGATGGTAAGGGTATAATTGTCCGGTGACTTCTTTGTTCGGATTCCCTCTCCAAAAGCACACAGCTCAAGCTGTATACTGCCACTGTGTGAAATTAATTAACTGAATTCTGCCTGAGATTTTGCTCATGGAAACCAAGGGTGGAGAATCTTCTTTAGAAGATGACCTTGACATGCTCCAGCACACTAATACCTTTGTTGTAATGAGGGGCCCAAAAGTGAACACAGAATTGCAGGTGTGACCTCACCAGTGCCCAATACAGATGAAGAATCACTTCCCTGGCCCTGGTGGCCACACTGTTGCTGATAACAGGCCAGGATTCCACTGTCTTCTTGGCCACCTAGGCACACACCAACTCCTGTTCAGTGGCTTTTCTGATAGGCAGCTTTACAGCCACTCTACCCCAAGCCATGAAACTAACATTCTTTTTTCAATAAGAAATTTACAATACCATTTTGGAATAAATTTTTTCCAACTGTGATTGCATTCCAAGTATGCAGTTTTTGAAAAAAAAAAATTAGGCAAAAATGCAAGTTTGTTTTGACATTTGGAATAGTCAGAACATCGCCTCCCTGCTATGCAACTGAATAATGTGACTCATACCCCTTTCATCACGTGTTCTTCACTGACTTCAGAGACAAAAGTTAGAGAGCTTGGCAAAGAGCTATGGAACTCTTTATTTCCCTGTATCGGTATTGGATTAACATTAAGGATTATACAAAAAGAAGTCTGGGTGAACAATCCAAAAAATAACAACCATTCAGTGGAACTTGGCTTTAAATGTATTTGCACAGCATGTAATTTTAAAGTGAACCTGACTGACAACAACTTATTTCTTCTTCTCTCTTACACTGGAGGACTAATTAGATTAATCACATTACTGTACCTCAGGAGGTTCCTATAGGCTGTGATTATGTCACTCTTAACATTTTCCTTGATAAGCTAAAGAGAGTGGGCTCCTCTCAACACTGTCATTATGTGTATGACAAAAGGGGAAGAGGAAAAGTTGCTTGTCGAGTATAAGTTACAGAATAGGAATTAGGGTTTGGAGGGAACAAACACAGGAAATTTACAAATCTACATTGATGTCCATATGGAAAATTACTTACAAATATGTGAAAGGAATACTACAAACAAATAGTTTAGGAAGACTACCAGAATTTCCACTCTTGACTAACATCTTTGAGTTTTCTTTAATCTTGAGATTTTTAACATTATTTGGGGAAAAGTAGTGAAGTGTAGACATTGTAACTGGACTCAGTACACTGTCATATCCCTGTAAAACCCATATAGATAAAAATATATATAGATAAATATAGCTATATATAACACAGAGGTATAAAAATTCTGCTCAATTACAATGTTTCCCCATGGAAAAAGTTTTGTTCATTCATTCATTTACTCCCAGTCAAAGTTTTGGCCACAATGACACTCATATTTACTATACATTTTACTTTAATAACTGTGTCCCCTTTTTTTTGTCAGAATCCTGACAGCAGCACTGAGGAGAAAGTCTTGGGAGTGTCTGTTATTGAGAGGCTGGATGACAGCAAGCGGTGTGTGCTTGGAGCCATAAATGATGACCACATTCTGGGCTGCATGGACAGCAGGTTGAGGGAAAGGATTCTGCCCCTCTATTCTGCCCTCATGAGATCTCACTTGGGGTACTGCATCCATCTCTGGGGTCTTCAGCACAAGAAGGACATGGACCTGCTTGAATGGGTTTAAAGGAGGGCCACAAACATGATCCAAGGCCTGGAGCACTTCTGATATGAAGACAGGCTGAGAGTCAGGATTGTTCAGCCTGGAGAAAAGAAGGGTCTAGGGAGAATGGGGCCTATAGGAGAGTTTGAGAGGGAGTTTTTACAAAAGCTTGTAGTGACAGGACAAGGACTAATAGCTTTAATCTGAAAGAAAGTAGGTTTACATTAGATATTAGGAAGAAATACTTTACTGTGAATGTAGTTGAGGCATTGGAATAGGTTACCCAGAGAAATTGTAGATGTCCCATCCCTGGAAGTGTTCAAGGAAATGTTTGATTGGGCTTTGAGGCACCTGGTTTTTAAGGTCCCTTCCAATCCAAACTATTCTGTGGTTCTTCATACTGCTACCATGTGCTACATTTCTGTTTGAATAATTTATAGCTATTATATTGTAACTCAGTTTATAAGTGACTCTGTTTACGTTAGTAATCATCACTATTTATAATTTAATGAATCAGTATTTATTATGTAAAAATATTCCAGTAAAAAATTTATTAATGCTATTTTATTAGTAGTGGTCCAAGAAGTAATCCTACCAAGTCCTTCAAGATACATTGATAACCAGACATTATTCCATATAATATATCACCAAAAGGATTTTGCATTGTTCAACTCACTGCACCAAAATGGAATTTCAAAGTCAGAGATTGAATGCATCCCCCAAATTTGCAGTCGTATTCAAAGGAGATACTAAATTGGTGTGATTAGGCTTAGGTTTCTTAAGTACATCTTAATTGACATTAATTATATTAACTCCTCTTAATTCTTTCTTAATCAAACCCTGTACCAGCTGCTCCCTTATTTTCTTCAGGATCAATAGCAGGCTGACAAACTATAATTAACCGTATCTATTCCCAGTTTGATTTACATTTTCTAAATATTGACATAGAATTAGCTTCCTACTACTATTAAGGATTTTCAGTCTTTCAAAATTAAATAAAGCTGATACAAATAAGTATGCCAGTTTAAAAATACTACATGCTAATAAATGTCACTTTACATGCTTGAGAGTTAGCAGCAGAATTAGCATTGTCATTACCATGTATATACTGCATCTAGCTATTCCTGAAATACAGGCGTACTAGCTGAACACTTTTACCTTCTCTGTTGCTAACACTATTGCTAGAATGTTGTTCTATGATAGTTCAGTGTCGTGCCGACAATTCTTTAGTGCATGTTAGCATGTCAGTGGAGACCAGAGACTCTTGCACATGCAAGTTCCAGTGGCAATATTTTCAATATTGAGTCCAGAAGCCATGTAATAGTATTAAATTATCACTTTGTTTTACCTGGATATTAGTAAAAAATAGTGAGTAATGAAGTTAAAACACAAGAACAAATTTTGATAGTATGGACTCAGCTGTTTAAGGAAATTGAACCATCTTCTGAACCTGGAAGTAGGTATTTGCCTGTCTTTGTCCTTCTCCAAAGAAAGCAAGGCTTATTAGCTAACAAATAATACAATCATAGACTATCCTGAGCTGGAAGGGACCCACAAGGATCATTGCATTCAAAACCTACAGGTCTATAGTTTCTGTATTCAGGCTGACATGTGATTAAGCATACTGATCACAGTGGAATTTGTTCCTCTTAACATTGTGAGCTGTTGGGGTGTGTGTGTTTGTGTGTGTACATTCATTAGCTATTTTTTTTACTTATGAATTTCTACAGTTCACATTTTATCATCACTATCAATTTTTCCTTTCCTTCCAGTTGCTGGCTATATTGTAGGTATTTGTTTTTGCTTTTTGGTGGATGCTTTCATTTCAGTTTAAAGAAGTTTTAAAAATATTGTTTAATTACTTTTCCACTCATGTAATCTATTAATTATTTGAAGTATTTATTGTCCTACTTGCTTCTGTGCAAAGTTGTTTCTAAGTCTGGTCATACTTTTTAAGTATCAGTTATGTTTATTAGTAGCTGGGATTTCAAATGTAGCACAGCTAGTCAGGTGGGCTTTATTCCGGTGATCATATCATCTTTTACTGTCACAATACCTAATGTTACATTCCCATATGTCAGAAACAATGGTCTATTAGAAAATTGAAGATAACTTTAGAAATAGCAGTATCATTTTATAGTTACCTTATCTGGTACTTGTCATGTATTATAAAATGAAGGCATAGTTATCCAACATTGTTTACTTCAGACTTTTCAATGCCTCAGAATTAATTAGTACAACATTTCAGAGAAAAAATCCATTCTTCTTTTCTTTTGTTCATTCAATCTATATTGAATACAGTGCAATAATGTGAATCCCACAAGTTTCAATACACCCAATTAAAGCAAGTTTATGCTCACAAACATGCTAATTCTTCCTTTTTATCACCAACACTCTTGGTGCAGGCATATAGACAACTACAATTTTATTTTATTCAAGCATCTTGTGAGCCTGATTAATTTTATTCCTGACACCTCGATCTTATGCTAAGTTAACTCTCCTTTATTCACCTTTTGCTGTTAGCTTTATATCTCCCTGAGTGGTTAATTTAACTTTTCTTCCCGCTGGTTATCATAGTACTCAAATATATGTCTGTGAGACTTTTCTCATAAGCAAAAAGGAATCAGCCCACCCTAAGACAAAGAGTTCCTATTTGATGGGGCAGCAGGATATTAATGTACTAAAAATGTAAATTGAAAACTATGATTGTGAGGAATTACACAGTGAGGAAAGCTGCTCGAACATTGAAGGAAAGCAATAAATTTCTGATTTCTATGTATAACTAATTATATATGCAAATATTTTTATAATGTCATGAGCCCATAGTTATTGCTATTGTAGTAACAGAAAAAGAAGCAGAAGAGGTATTGTTGCACAGAATGTACTATTAATTCTAAACCAGTAGAGAATTCTGAAGTTGCATTTTCAATGCAATCAATTCCATTAGCCTAATCTTCCACAGGACACATATTCACTCCAAGGTGCAATGTACTGTGCTGTGAATTAAATGGTTCAGGTCTTAACTGGAAAATGCTACTATTCCAGTTAAAAACAACTGCTAAAAAATACATCAGTTTCTCTGAAAAAAGCTACTTGTCGAAGTCCAGTTTTGATAATGTGAAATGTTTTAGTTAGACATGTAAGGAACGCATTTATTTTTGCAGATTGACAAATATTCATCCTCACATTTATGTATCCAATTTAAATATTAATAAATGCAAATTTTGGTGCCAGTCTGTTAAAATATTTTTCCGTAACTGCTGTTAAATAGTTGAATTGTATGAATTTGAAAACAAATTCATTAAATACTTTTGACTAGGTATATGTGAATGTGTTTAAAAATGTTCACTCAAGTTAAACTATAATATTTAAAAAACCTACCAATACAGGATTTTACTGACTTGTTTGTTGTTGTCTTGCAGTCTATCAGGCACCAACTAATACTTTTGTTTACTAATAAGAATAAAACCCCAGGTTTCTTACACTTCCTTTCAGGTTTTTTCTGCTTTTTCCCCCCTAGATGAGAACATTACAGCAAAGTTGAGGTACTGACTTGATCTACCACTACAGGGCAGAGTTGCATCCCTGCTTGTACTCCTCAAATTTTTTTGCACTTTTAAAAACAAATTGTCCAGGTTTGGCAGCATTCCAGTAACATCCATGTTCTCATAAAAACTTTTTGTGTTAGCAGTCAGGATTGATTTTCCGGCTCTGACAAAAGGCCAATTAGCATTCATGGCTGTATATTGCTGTCTGATGAAATCCTGTGCCAGAACATCCCTGACTGCAGCACTGGAACTTCATTCTGTCAAGTCCACGATTTCTATTGCTTTCCTTTCAAGACAACACAACTTTGAGCAGAAAACAGGTTTGTGATGAGTTAATATATTTATGGAGCTTTGTAGCAGGTGAAAAATTACTTGTGTAAGCTGACCTTAGTGGCTACTGTAAAACAGTCTAATTATTGCACTCTTAGAATGACTATAATTAATGCAATCTCCAAAGCACAAAGATATTAATATTTCAGCTTGCAGATTGTCTGTAAATTTGCTGCACATCCTGGCAGTTCTAATGTGCAGGCTGTGCCATAATTCACTGCTAATCTTTCAATACTGTATCTTTAAAGTGACAGTTCTTAAAAAATTTCAGCTGTAAAACTCCGGGTTTGAACTTAGCTCTTGTCAAAACCTGGCAATTTAAAACCAGAAGTAATCTATTACAAAAAAATTTAAAACAAAACAAACAAACAAAAGTTGATACCATCTCTAATGGCAGCAAATAAACAGGAGTAAGGTGTTATTAACCCGGCCTAGTTATTTAACAAAGCTGATTTATTGTATCCATTGTTTCATGCAGACCTTCAAAATCTTAAATGTGTTTCAACCGAGTTTAAAGAAACAGAGAACATAATGCTTCCTACTTGAATATTATCAAAAATTTCAAGTGGAAAAACTTAATAAAATATTTCTGCTGTAAATTTACATAGCCTTTCTTATGTCTTTGCAAGTCATATGGTGCAGGTCACTTTGTCAAAGAATGTCTGTTAAACTTGAATTACCCGATACAGTCAAGGCATAATTGAATTAGCTATAGAAGAGATTAACATGCATTTTTGTTGCAAAGAATCTTCTTCCTTGAGTTACACCTAGTCTGCTTTAAGATTTTAAAGAATAAAACTCTTTCCTATAAATATATTGTTTAAGATTTTAAGGCATAGCTAGAATGGGACTTGGCAAAGGGTATTAAAAATAACAAGGCATTCTGTAAGTATTCAGAAAAGAAAGGCTGAGGAGACTGTGTCTCCCTCAAAAATGAGAAGGGAGAAGTAGTGGCAATAGAATTGGCAGCAGGAGGAGAGGCTGTGTCAGGACAAGAAGCAGCTGGCAGCTCAGCTCTAGTCGCAGAGCCAGGACATAGTCCTGGCACAGCAGCATCCCAAGTCCCAGGGCAGGACAAGCAACTCAAGCATATGCTTTATCAACGTGGGATTCATTCCTGTGGGACCTACAGGAGCTGCCTCTGGAACATTAGACAGGCACGATCACAGGGTAGACCCTCACCTCTGCTAATGGGTTCTTTGGAGAAAGTCAGTCTAGCCAAGGCTGGCAAAGCCTTGCTTGCCTTGTTCACTCAATATCTTTGGATTAAGACTTTGCTGGAGGAGCAGGAGTCAATGCTGCAGAAGTGCTTTGAGGAGCAAGGGAAGCTGACAGCTGAGTGGGTTGAATTCCGTAACAGACAGCAGCTGATGGAGGAGTGTCTGGAGCACAAGATGGAGTAATCCCAGAAAAGGGACTTCACCATGATGAGACTGGCCAAGGTACCACGGCAGAGCTCCTTCCTGTAGCCTCCAGCAGCACCTAGGAGGCTCCAAGGATGGGTCCTGCCCACAAGGGAGACATTCAGTGTTGCCTCCAGGTGTAAAGTCAGAGATGTCACTTAGGGTGGTGAGAACCAGGCTCTTCCAGGAACAGCCTCTACCAGTGTGTCTCGGATGTGCCACATGACTGCAAGCATTTTTAGCTTTTTTATGTTCCTACATCTCCATTCTAGTGTCAAAGTAAAGCCAAACTGCATTAACCTTAAAGGGCTGCCTATTCTTGTTCTACATCTTCCCTGCTATTTGCAATCTTAACGCCCAGAGTCCTCCATCTCCATTTTCATTAACTCCTTGTGTTGTCCTGAAATCACACGTCTTCATGCATGTTCTTTTGGGTTAGGAGTGTGCCTTCAGGATTCCCTCCATCATTGTGCACTGTGGCAAGATTCAGTGACCACCAATAATATAGATGTGCATAGTATTTGGTATTTACTGCACTCAGCATCCCTCTGGGGATATAAATTTTACCCTCAGTTGTCACAACCATTTTGATGCTTGTGTTCCACACTGGGCATTGCAACTCTAAGGAAGTCTGCAGAAGAGTTCATTAATAGCTCACACTAACAGGCAGTGTAACACATGAAAATGTTCTACTTACTGGAAATACTGGTCTCTATTTCTCTGACTATTAGAGCTTAATTTACACTTTTGGAAGCAATTAGAGTAATAGTTTAAGACCTTTTTTAAAGTGGCACCATTTAATCTGATAGTCCCACTCCTATGTTATCTTTTGTGAGAAGAATTAAATTTCTTTGCTGGGTTGCACATGAATGTGTAGGTAAAGGCATTTGTGATAAAACAGACCAAGAAAGTGTAAAACTTTCAAGTCCTCTATTAAGACTTGAATTTTTTTCCTCATTTTTCTGAAATGAAAGGGAATTGCCATGAAACGAACAGACACCACTTGGCCAAAGAAATGGACAAGACTAGAGGTAAAAAATATAAAAGAGAAAGAGATGTAGAGACAAAGGTTTTCTTATTTTTTGTATGCTTAACTAAGGAGTCAGCTTCCGTTCAATTCATAATTGTTATAGTTTGTTTGCAACTTATAATTTGCCCGACTTTTAAAAGAACTCAACAGTGATATGAAAAAAATTATGGAAAAATACTAGTATAGAAATTAGTTATGTTAGCATTTGCCTACATGATTTTCATCAAGAGCTCAGAAATATTCTTTCACATAAAGCACCTTCAGAGATGCAATTTTCCTTTTCCCGATGTGAGAAATTTTCGTAGTTCCTCACATTTCAGTTTGTCACAAAACCTATACAAATATTTCTGCAACAAGTTTTGTCTTTCTAATCAGACAGGTTAAAATTAAAATGTTGGCAAAAAGAAAATGTTTCTTCAAAGAAGTGTAAAGTGTTTTGCCTTCTGCATAACTACCATTTATTTTACATTAGCTAGATGTTTATGAAGTAATATGCATCTCATTTGAGCCTAAGTAGCCCTATTTTCTCATCTACCTCCGGGGGGAGAGGAGCTCACAGGGGGGCTGTAGCTCCAGGGGCAGTAAAAGGAGTGACAGCAGAAGCAAGGACAGATGTTTCAGTAGATCATGTGTTATCCACTAATGTGGACAGGTTGTCTCACGTCCATGGATAACATCCTTAGCTGACGGAGGTTGTCCCTCTCCTGGGTTGGAGAAGCCATCTCTGCTCAATTCTGTCTTCATGATGTCCCCATTCTCTCCAATTAGCCCCTGCTTTCCCGTTGTGCCCTTGCCCAGGCAGAGATGCTCTTGGACCTTTGTCTGTAGGTCCAACTCAGTGTGAGGTTATGGGCTTCAGAGGGGCCCCCAGGCACCCCAAAGGGTACTGCAGATGAGTGCCAGCCCACTGCTCCCTGCCTGAGGGACCGTTTGGGACACTCCCCACAGTGACGAGCTCCCTCGGGGCAGGCGGGGGGTTCCCGGGGCGAGGACAGAGCCCGTGGCGCTGTGGCTGTGGCCGCGTTCCCGGCCCGACGCTGGGAAACGCTGCGCCGTCGCTATGGCAACCACGAACCCCGGAAGCGGCACCGGGGGCGGGGCGGTGCCAGCTCCGAGCGCCGGGGCCCAGCGGGCTCCTCCCCTGCCGCTCCTCGGGCTTCCGTGGCCATCGCAAGATTGGATAAGTTGCGTTTCTGGGTCCCGGGAAAGCTGGTTCACAGCGCCATGGTGAGTGGGATGCGGCTCGAAGGCAGGACTGTCAGCTCCAAAGGGGATGCGCTGGGACCTCCTCTGAGAGGCGAAAGGGCTGGAGGCTCCGCACGGCCGGAACTCAGGAGGGTGTGTGCTCGCTGCTGTCTCTAAAGCGGGAAATGTCTCTGTGGTTCCCCTGCATGTCATGTGCCAAAGAGCATAAGCAGAAGGAAGGCTGTGCTGCTGTTTATGGGGCCCTCTTGAGAACCTGCCTCTGGCCTTAGTGTGTTTTGGGAAGGTGCGAGTCAGACCTTCTTTGTGTTCTAATGAGGGAATTTGTCTTTCTCTCCAGGCTGCAAATGGCGGGAAGAGTTCAACAGGTGTGTACACTCATGTGCTTTCCTTTTGTGCATGTAAATGTTTTGACACCCTGGAAATGCATGGGACAGAGGAGGGGGACACTGGGCACAGGTGGCAGCCCTGGCTGCTGCAATCCTTGTCTGAAATCTGTCGTGGAGTGCATGATGAACTAGAACTTCCTGAACTAGAGATGCTCACCTGCCTCACCCATCAAGTGTATTTTCTTATTGAGGTCCTATGTTCCTTTCCTGGTCTTTCCCAAGTCTAGGGAAGAATCTTTGCATTTATCAATTTCTCCTCCCCTAGTCCACAACTGCTTAGCTGAAAGCCTCTTGCAGCCCTGATGCTGAAGCAGTGCTTTCAGGGTTGTCCAGGAGCTCTGAGACACTGCAGTGCCAGAGCTCACATACAGACCAAATGCTTCTTGTGGCCAGGGACTAACTGAATATGAATCAGCCGGCACACTCGGTAAAGATATTGCATGGCTGGCGAAGTGAAGCTAAATCTTGTATTCTTCAAATACCAGCTCAAGTCCTGGAAGTTCTCTCTAACCTGGCAAGGAAGGTGTTAGCTGATGAGGCTGGAGATCAAACCTTTCTTTTTGGGGGTTTCAAAAGAGCAAGGCTTATTGGGACTAGGAGCTTTTCTACCCATTCTTTGTGAGCTTGGCAGCTGCAAGAGCAGCATCCTGATACTCTTCCTCAAAGAGCCAAGCAAAAGCAAGCACAGGGATTTAGAAATTTATAAGAACTAAAAGCAGACAGATCATCCTAGCCAGGGACACTGAGAAGGTTGGCAGAGATGACAGGAATAGCTTGGGAGAGTGAGATTGGTTCTGATGCCCTTGCAGAGGAAATGCTGTGTCTGTGGTGGTGCATAGGGTTGCCTATGGGCTGTCTGTCAACGAGGAGCAGAAGGTGACTGACTCAGAAGTGTCATACTCCGCCTTTGAGGCAGCTTGGGAGTATCTGCACTGTAGCCATGGCTCAGTTGCCTTTGAACATGGGCTGGTTCCCAACAAAGAAGTTGTTCCTAGTCACAGTTTGGAGGCATTTTGCTCAAGGTTTTCAAGGGTAGATGTTTCTAGCTGTGTTTACCCAAATACAGCTATCCCAGTGGGAGCTGCAGGGAAGACAGAGGGAGGAGGAGGAGGAGCAGGAGGAGGGCCAGTGTCTTTACAGACAGCTGCTCCTCTGGGCACTAACTTAAAGCTGATTCTCCAGACACAGAAGGAGGAGGATCACAACAAGAAAAACTTGTCGTTGAAGAGTACAAGCCCTCTTGGTCTGAGGACCAGCTGACAAGGTGGCAGCGTGGCAGGTATCATGCTCTTTGTGTGTCTGTAGCTACATTTGCCAGCCCTGCTGCCCCCACAGTGGGGAGTACAGGGTTCTCAGGGTCCCTTGAGTGCAGGATCCCATTGCAGGCAGGTGTGTAACTGCTTCTCCTTGCACAGGTGTGGATCTCAGAACAGTGGCAAACTGAAAGCAGACCCTGGGTCCAAACCTCCTCCTTCAGCTACCCACAGCCTTGTGAGGGAGACCAGGGAAGATGACTGGCTGACATTGAAAGATGAGAAGCTTCTGGATTTGGAGCCAGAACTTCCAGCAAAGTCCAGCCCTGCTGCAGAGAGAAAACACATCCCTGCCAGCCACCTCCCAGCCACAGGGGAGGCAGCAGCTAAAGATGACCCACTGCAGGAGGAGGAGGACTGTCTGAGTGCTGGCTTGGCTTGCAAGAAAGCTCAGGCCCAGGCAGAAGTTCAGGAGAGAAAGGCCCAGCCCTTGGAGGCCCCAGGCAAAGGGCTGGATCCCCATTCTCCTATCAGGTAAAGGCATGGTCAGTGGCTCCACATTTTCTATCTGCTCCATGTGTGGCTGCCCCAGCAGGACTTTTCAGAAATCTTTGGTTCAGATACAGAAAATTAATTCTAAGCACTCTCCTCTTTCAGGCTGGAGTTATAATGTGTGGCTTTCTTCTACCCTCCCATCACAGCTCTGAGCTCTCTTATTATTTGCACGTATGGCTCTGGATCCCATGGATCTGTCCAGGATCAGCACACCCTCACATATTTCCCCATTCTCCTTGTTCCTGCCTTCATTCCCCTTCATTCCTGTCAGTTGCAGACAAAGCACCTTCTGTGGTTGAATTCACATGGACACAGGTTCAGACTTGTGACACATTTCAGTCGTGAAATGTGGACAAAGTGCCATGTGTTGTGGGCAGAGGTGTGTTAGCTGTGGCTGCTGCTGCCCAGGGGCAGGAGATGGATACAGCAGTAAGGAACACCAGTGATGGAGGTTTAGAGATGTCTGTGCTCTCTCTGAAGCAAAAAAGCTGAACCCTTCCAAAGGGAAGAGAGACAAGAAAGGCTGTCAGCTGTCAGGCAGGAGTGGGTTTTGGGGGCAAGGGTCTCATTTTCATCCCCTGTTTGGCTCTCTCCATTGGTTGCTTTTCACTTGAAGCCAGACAGCTGCCTTCACAGGAGCACCAACCACAGCAGGCACCTGTCCCACAAGACAAGGCAGCAAGCGCAGATAGCTCAAGATAAGGCCTCCTTTACCTTGTAGGCAAGCTCCATGAGAAGGCAGGAAACAGCTACATGTGTGAGGAGATGGGGAATGGAGAGGGTGGATAACTTCCAGTTATCCCTTTGGAATGGAACGTCTATAACTGAGAGGGAAGGCAGCTCTGAAATATCACTGGGCTCTTGCCTATTTGATCCCAGGGGGACAGCCAAGCTTTAAACTGAAAGAAATGCCAACCAAGCAAAAGCCTCTTGCACCTCTCTCTGAGCTGTGACACTGCTGAGCATCACTCATGTCTCTGTGCCCATGCAGGCAGCCGGACCCTCAGCTTAGCACTATGAAAGAATCCTCAGTGAAACCATCGGTACCTGCGAAGGCAGATCCCTTACAAGAGGCAAGACCCCTGGGTGTGTGTCATGTGACTGTACAATTCGGGCAGCCAGAGGCAGAGAGGGAACCCCTGCACTGCAAAAAGAACCCAACAAAAGGCAGGATCCATAGCATCACCCTTGGCCATGGGAATGCTGTCCAGGCTGTGATCAGCCATCCTTGCAGCAGGATGCCTAGCTGCAGGATCCCAACAATCCCATTTTGTGATATGGTGGAGATACAGTGCTGGGGGACACTGAGTTCAGGAGGGGCCCTTTGGGGAGACTAAGTCAGGAAAATGCCCACAGCCATCACCATAATCACTTCCTGTCTGGTTTCCAGATGATCCCGTTAAACCTGCTAGAGCTTTCAAGACAGCTGCAGGCAGCACTTTGAGATGCCAGTGTACCTGCTCAAAGGCCAGCAAGAAGTGAGTGTCTTTCAGACATGGCATCTTGATCTTGGTAATCATTCTGTGCTCTCCAAGTTCTTCTGATCTGCCTCTCCTTCTCACTCTCTGCCCCAACAATGAGTTTTCTGGGAAGGCAGGTAACCTGTGATGCCTTTGAGAACTCGAATCCCAGAGCCTGAAGCTTTCCCATGAGAGCTGGGTGTCTCCAAGCTCTGTACATCTTCTGTGAATATCCCTCATAACAACAGGTGCTTGCTAAATAGAGCAATCCCAGCACTGATATCTTTTATCTCAGGGCTATTTTCTCTTCCTTTTTCTGTGTTGTATGATGTGGCTTCTGTGCTTTGTCTGTCTAGCCCGCTCCACCTCCCCCTGCCTGGCCTGGCTGTCCCCAAGGTATCCTTGCTGAGCTGCTAACTCCTGTGCTTATGTCACAGGTCCATCCTAGAGGATGACTTCTTCAACAGACTCCTTGAGGAGGGCACTGATTTTGTAAAGGTGAGGCCAAATTTCAGGAGAGAACCTGAGTGTTGCAAGGCCTGGGGCTGAGGTAGACTAAGGTTTCTCCTGGTCTCACCTCATTTAACTCAGCATTGTAGACTAGGGATGAGCTGTGAAGTTGTTTCTAGACAACTGAAGGGGAATTAGAGCTTTAATGGCAGTGGCAGTTCTTGCTTGCTCTTGGAAGCTTCCATTTCTCATCCAGATGGGTCTTCTTACGCTGCTGTGATGGCAGGATGTACTGTCTCCCAGAGCACTCAGTCTTCCCCTGAGCCTAGTCCTTGAGAAGACAGCTCAACGTGCTGATTCCTGGGATAGGGATTGCTCCTGGGGAGAAGGATCCCAGACCAGCAGTGGGGTTGGGCGGGAGAAGGGTAGAGAAGGAGCTGCAGTAGGATGGGTGTTTCAGGGTGAGGAGGAAGTGTGCTTTACCTCCCTGACAGCATCCCTGCATCCCCAAAGTTTACCACAGGTGAAGCACAATTCCAGGAGCCAAAAGGCTGTTTGGCAATGCTGCTCCACATCCAGACCCTTGTGTCACAGCTGGAGAAACAGGTGAGTCCATTGCCTGCTGACTGGGGAACCGTGTGTGGACCCCATGAGGAGGAGAAGGGACCATTTCATCTCTTGGGATGATTGGGCAGATAGATGCCTGTACCCCTTAAGTGCTGCTGTAGGAACTCTGTCCTGGGTAGCACAAGGACCTTCTCTGTGATTCTGGCAGGTCCGGACACTGGAAATGCAGCGAACACAGCAGGAGCAGTTACTGGATTTTCTCCATCAGCGGCACCAGGAGGACCTGGATCTCATCACACATGCCCACAGGTAGCAGCCTGTGCTCCCCTCCTCTGTCAGGTCTTTGCCTACAGCCCTGTCCATGTCCCCTGGGGTGGGAATGCTGGGGCACCTACCCAGTCCATCCCTTGATGGGGGCACAGAATCTCATCAGTGCCTGGTGGTCGCAGAGAACAGCCCCACAGGTGAGCCAGGGTGGGGGCTTACCTCACCAAGACTGCCGTGGGTGACAAGAAGGAGGGACTAATCCACTGCTAGCACATCCCCAGTGTGGTGGATATGGCCAAAAAAGCAATACTTTTTCCTTGGTGTGACCTCTTGGGCAGGAGCCAAAAGAAGGTGGTGAGGAACAAAGACAGGCAGCAGGAGGAAAGGCTGCAGCCAGAGAACAAGCAGCCAGCAACTCAGTTCTGGTTGAAGAGCCAGGACATGGGCCCAAAACAGCAGCATCCCAAGTCCCAGGAGCAGGACAAACTACTCAAGGGTATGTTTTGTCAAGGTGGGATTCATCCCAATGGGACATAAAGGTACCACCTCCAGAACATTAGACAAGCACAGTGTAGACACTCACCTCTGCTAATGAGCTTTTTGGAGAAAGTCCAAGTGTTGCCAAAATTGGTAGAATAAACTCCTTAACACCAATGTAAGAAGCAGGCAGTCTTTGTTCAGCTCTGGATGCACACAGGATATTTCTACCTATCGTGTATCAAATAAGAAGAGCTCCTGTTTATATACTATACTTTACATACATATGCATTGGTTTTCCCAGAAGAAACATACATTTGATAATAACTTCCCCAAGTCCAAGAATATATTTTCCCTCCCATTGGTGCATGTGTCCTCCTATCTCAGGAGTCCCTTGGGCAGTTTTTTGTGGTCACCAACCCTAAAGTTGACTGCTTGATGAACTTGGTGTTACTTCAAAAATACCGAGATGAGTCGGTACAACTAGTCTGGTTTTTTGTTTTTGAGACACTTGGTCAACGAAGTGTACTTTCTGGTTCCTCTTATTGGTTACATTTAACGTGATTTTTGAGAATAAGTACTGTATCCAAAAGTTAAGCAAATAGTTTGTCATCTGGTGACACAGTTGAGCCTGGCAAAGCCTTGCTTGCCTTGGTCACTCAACATCTCAGGGTCTAGCTTTGACAAAATGCAGTCCTGGGTATATGCAGAGCACAAAAAGATACAGTTTTTCCATTAATATCATGTGGATGCAGTGAGGGTGTCTGAGGTGCTTATGGCAATGCTGCTGCCTCTTCCCAGAGCTCCAGAACAGGCTGTCACAGCCGCAGAGGGACATGGAGGAGGAGCAGAGGCAATTCCAGGTGATTGATAAACTGGAGGCCAGGCTGAGGGAGCAGACTCAGCTGCTGGAGCAGGTGAGTCTGGCCTGTGTCCTCTGCCAAGTTCAGCCCTCCTGTGTGGATATGGGGCATGACTTGCCCACTGGAGGTCCGTGGCCTGGCACCTGGGAGTGGCACATGCCTCTCCTCTGTGTCCAAACCCAGGAGCGCTGGAAGGCAAGGGTAGAAAAAGCCCAAGCAGAATCGCTGCGGCGCTCGCTGGAGGAGCAGCAAAAATTCATGATGCAGCAGCTCTCCATGGTGCAAGAGGAAAGGGAAAAGGAGAAGGTGAGGCCAGATAAACCCCTCCGGGTGCTTTTCCCATGTGTCATCAATCTGTGCAGTGCTGTACTGTGGCATGGCATGGAGGACAGAGCTGGAGTCTGGGCTGCAGCCTCCTTCACCTGCCCTTAGCCTTCCTCATCCCACACCAGGCATGTGGAATAGCATTCTGATCAACCCTTTAGCATGATGCAAATGTTGTGTGCATTATGCATGCTGGTTTTTGAAGAGCACAGAGCCAGAGCTCTCCTTGCAAAGTTCTGGCCAAGCACCATGGCTTGGAATCAGCTTTTCAATGTGTGGTTTAGTGGCAGCTGGGGGTTAAAGGGAATGTGGCAGATAGGACTTAATCTTCATCTCTCCCTCTCTTGCAATGGTCTTCAGAGAACTTGGCTGGAGGAGAAAAATTTGATGCTGCAGAAGTGCTTTGAGGAGCAAGGGAAGCTGACAGCTGAGTGGGTTGAATTCCGTAACAGACAGCAGCTGATGGAGGAGTGTCTGGAGCACAAGATGGAGCAATCCCAGAAAATGGACTTCACCATGATGAGACTGGCCAAGGTACCACGGCAGAGCTCCTTCCTGTAGCCTCCAGCAGCACCTAGGAGGCTCCAAGGATGGGTCCTGCCCACAAGGGAGACATTCAGTGTTGCCTCCAGGTGTAAAGTCAGAGATGTCACTTAGGGTGGTGAGAACCAGGCTCTTCCAGGAACAGCCTCCACCAGTGTGTGTGGACATCAACAGAAGCATTAGTCACATCTGTCTCTTGTCTGTGCCTGTGTGGAGTTTGGGCAGCCAGAGTGGAAGCAGCTGTCTCCTGTTGGGGTCACTGGGCCAGCTAAGGAACCAGGGAAAGTGGCTGAGATCAGCTGGTGGAAAAACAGAGATTTGAAATACCTCCCCTATGTTCTGTAAAGGAAGAGTCTCTCCCACAGTCCCTAGTGCATGAATTGTAACCCTAGCTAGACCCCCAGCTCAGATCAGATTACCCTTCCCTCTCCCTGTGTAGCAGCTTACCTGGACAGGTTCTTTTGTCCTGCCCCTTCCCTCTTCCCATTGGTGCTTACCCCGAGTCCCACCCCTGTACCCCCCAGCCATTGGCTCGGTAAAACCTATGTAAGGGGACAGCCCAGCCACATTGAGCTCTCTCTGCCTGGATACCTCTGCAGGGATGGAATAAACATCACCTGTGGAATCTGCCATGTGGGAGAGCCTTCCTTTGACTCCTTGCCCTTGGTAATATTGAGCTATCCAGTATGAGTGTGGGGGTGGATGTGTGTGTGTCTCACCAGTGCCTGAACAGCAGCACAGGGCCAGAGGAGAAGCTGACTGGCAGCTCTACTGCTGCACCTGTGGGGGTCTCTCTCATGTGGCTTCCTGGGGACACACCTGCTTTGTCCCAAGGCCTCAGAGCACATTTTCACCCCACACAAAACACAGTTTAACAGTCTCCATTTTAAGTCAGCTGAGAGGAAGCCTCCCTATGCCCTGGGGATGTGTCCACAGTCAGTTCTGCTTCTGCCTTGGGCTGTCCAGATGGAATATATGGTACAGACAGTGCAGCAGAACTCCTTTTTTAAGGGCAACTGAGGTAAAAAATAACCATTCAGGCTCAGTCTTTCTACTTTTGACAATCTGCTGAGCCTTGGGCACACATTAGGCTGTCCAACATGGTGAAGGGCTCCATCCTTTCTGTGGAAAAAGTGTGGGTGTGTCTGTACAATCACATGTCTTCTAGCCCTGGCCCCCAAGGGTGGATGAATGAGGGCACTTCTCAAGTACTCAGTGGTGTTGCTCTGTGCCCCAAACTGGCCTGTAGAAGTTTATCAAGGACAGATCTCCCTCATCTACTTAGGAAGACATGAGACTGGCCAGAACAGGGCAGGTAATGCTTTCCTTTTCCCTGCGCTCATCCTAGGACCAGGCCAATCTGAAGTTACTGGGCCAGAAGCTGAAAGCCACGGAGGAACAGCTGGAGAGGGACAAGGAGCAGCTGGATGAGTCCTGGCAGGAGCTTAACCTGAAGAAGGAGAAGTTGAAGAGGGCCAAACAGCGCATCCAGCAGAGGGAGAAGGAGCTTAAAAGCATGACTGAGGTAAGCATAGCATCTGTGCTGCAATTCACAGCTGTACAGGGGCTGGAAGCAAGGCTGAGGCTTCACACTTCTCACAAAGTCATGAATCCTAATCCTGAGCTGGGAATAAAGATTTGTGCAAAGGGGCCTTGGCCCTCAGCAGTGATGGTGCCTATTCCCAGTCTCCCCAGCTGCTCTACCCTGCAGCGCTCATGTCAGAAGTATGAGGAAGGGGAGCAAGCCTTGCGGGAGGCACGCTGGATTGAGTCCGAACACCAGGAGGGACTCAGGGCCGTCCAGAGACAGATGGAGCAGCTGAGGCACCATCAAGAGCTTCTGCACCAGGCAAATGTCCCCTCACCTTCTATTCTCAGCCTGTGGCCAGCATACCAAAGGCCTGAACCTTTGCCAACAGCTTCTCTTTCTCCTGGGAATGGGGCAGGATTGGCTTAGCATGGCTCAGCAGAGGAGGCAGCTTGAACAGTTTTGCAGTGAGCTCTCACACAAGAACCAGAAGATGTTGCTGACTGAAGACTGGGACTTCTGTGCCCCTACAGATGGAATCTCTGGCACACAGTGTAAGACTTCTTGTGTGCTGTTAATGGGAAGAGATGTATGGGAGGCAGATGTGGTTGTATTTTTCTTCTCAGGAGAAATGTTCCTGGGGGCTGTTTCAGTCAGCTGTGTATGAATTTCAGCTGTGAGTTTGCCTCTTCACCTTGTGCAGGAGCTCATCTAAGTTCTTTGAGCCAGGGCAGTGCTCTGAGGTAGTAGGAAGAGAGAGGTTTGCACTGGAAGTTTGGGGAGGGATCTGCTGCCCATACACATGGGCAGCAAAAAAAAGTCATTGCTCTGTTGTCTCCATCTGCGATCCCTCCAACAGCAATGGCATCCCCCAGTCAGGTGTCTTTTGCAGGCAGGATGCACCCTCAGCACAATCTGTGGGAAAGCAGGGACAACACAGCCAGCTCCATTGCATTCTGTGCTATGCTACAGCTGCTGAAACACAAAGCCCAGATGGTGAGGTGGTGGGGGGCTGGAATACACTTGGAAACAGCTGGTGGGAGCAGGGCTAGGTAAAGTGTGACTTGAGACTGATATACACAGGGTGGGGTGTTTCCTGGAGTCATTACTGAGCTGCTGGGATGGGCAGGCTTGCAGAAGCTGTGGACAGTTAAAGAAGTGATAACAGAAGCAAGGGCAAATGGCTCCTCACAGCTTGTCTTACATTCATGAATAACCTTAGCTGTCTGGGGTTGTCCCTCTCCCACTCCATCTATGGGTGGGAGGAGCCAGCTCTGCCCAGTTCTGGCTTTTTGATGTCCCCATCCTCTCCAATTACCCCCTGCTTCCCTGTTGTGCCCTTGCCCAGGCAGAGATGCTCTTGGACCTTTGTCTGTAGGTCCAACTCAGTGTGAGGTTATGGGTTTCAGAGGGGCCCCCATGCACCCCAAAGGGTACTGCGGATGGGTGCCAGCCCACTGCTCCCTGCATGAGGGACTGTTTGGGTTCCTCAGACATGAGCATCATCCTGGACAGTGCCCCTGTTTCTGTGTCACTCTCTCATACCCATCCTTTCCATCCCTCTCTTCTCAGGACCATGATTTCTTGGAAGGCGAGCGTATCTTCCTGGATTCCCTGAAAAAAGCACCCCACTGTCCATGACACCAACCCCACTCGCTGCTAGACAGGTGCTATCCCCACGCAGTACCAAGGGATGATGTGCCCCCCAATATAGGGAAGAAAATAAAACTTAAATATTTCCAGTTGTCAACTTCTTCTCTTTCCAAACACTGTCATAGTTTTCCACAATTCACTCAGTGTTGTACAGATGGACCGGGACAAGCTCGAGAAGTGGCCCACAGGAACACCATGAAGTTTAACAAGGGCAGGTTCTGATGCTGCAGCTGGGTCAGGGCAGCCCCTGGTGCCAGCCCAGGCTGGGGATGAACAGATCGAGAGCAGCCCTGCCCAGAAGGACCTGGGGGTGCTGGGGCTGAGAGCTGGACATGAGCTGACCATGGGCACTCCCAGCCCAGAAAGCCAAGTGTGTCCTGGGCTGCATCCAAAGCCCTGTGGGCAGCAGGGCAGGGAGGGGATTCTGCCCCTCTGCCCCACTCAGGTGAGCCCCCACCTGCAGAGCTGCCTCCAGCTCTGGGGTCCCAGCACAGGAAGGACATGGAGCTGTTGGAGAGCCCAGAGGAGGCACCAAGGTGATCTGAGGAATGGAGCACCTCTTCTAGGAGGAAAGACAGAGACAATTGGGATTGTTCAGCCTGGAGAAGAGGATTAGGGGCAACTTAAATTGTGGCCTTCCAGTACCTGAGGGGGGCTAAGAAGAAAGATGAAGAGAGACTTTATACAGGAGCATGTAGTGACAGGACAAAGGGGAATGACTTCAAACTAACCGAGAGCAGGTTTAGACGAGATATTAGGAAGGAATTCTTTACTGTGAGGGTGGTGAGGCTCTGGTACAGGTTGTGAATACCCCATCCCTGAAAGTGTTCAAGGCCAGGCTTGGATGAAGATCTCAGCAGCCTTGTCTAGTGGTTGACCATGGCAGATGTTTTGGAACTAGATGATCTTTAAGGTTCTCCAATCCAAACCGTTCTATTACTCCATAATGAATATAATATCACTTGCTTTCAAAAAAATGCTCTTAGAATTTAAAATCTGAAAGAAGAATAGAATGCAGGCTTAAAGGGATAAGAACAATTATACATTGCATTTGTTAATTTTTTTATTTTACTTATTTGAGTGGTGCATTTTATATCCTGTAGGCTAATATTTTTATGCTGCTCAGTCAAGTCTAGTTATTATATATTAGAGACTAATAGGTCTGGATTTTGTGCATTTTAATACCTTGTTTATAGACTGGTACAGTCAAATGCATTAAATAATGACTATTATCAATAAAGAAATTCTAACATTCCGTTGCGTTTTTATTGACACTGTTTACTTAGGCATAAGGCATATGATAAGCCTTAGGGTTTCATTTGGCTTACCTAAAAGGAAACAAGATTAATTTTCAGATACTTATAAAAGTGTGATTTAATAAATGAAATAATGGACACAAAATTGCAGATTCATACCAGTCTTGTTGTTTAATCATACTACTCATAAAGTTTTCTTGACTTTTCTGACACACATGTAGAGGCATTTTTAAAATTTGAAACTAAATATGCACCTTACAACATTTTTATATTTCTTTTCTTAATGACTACTTTTTATTCTCAGATTGACTCAGTAGAAGAAGGAAAAGCTTCAAAAGGGACATTTTAATGCATTTTGTTATGACTCAGACAACGTATTAGAGCCAACTTCTTTCTTCTCATCCTCTGTATTTCAGGTACACTGACCTCCAAAGGGGAGAGTCTTTGTTTCCCAAATATCAATTATATTCAGAAATTTGTTCACCTGATAGTAAATTATTCACTGCTACAACTTTCTCTCTGAAGACATTAATCATATAAATTCATGTCTGTGATTCATATAAAGATCAAAACTGTGTCACTTTAGTAAATTAAGTGGATTGCCTGCTTCAGATATGTTCCTTTCTCTGTAAATCTACATGTTTTATCCATTTCTTTAATATTTCAGTGTGCTTTCTGCTATTGTTCACATAGGTGTTTAGAAAAAGACACTGTTTCAAACACCTTAGATTTTATGCTTTTTCCATCACAGATAATTAATTGCCATAATAACTAAGGCACGTACTCAGACCAGCAGGGCACCTGAGATGTTTATTCAAAGAAATGAGCTGGCTTTATATGCTTCTTCTAGACGCAGTATTTCCTTACATGGTATTTTTCACTAAGTGACCTATCACATGCTGCCATGTCAGTAACACACCTTCTCAGTGTCCTTATGTGGGGGTGATCATGTGCTGCCCACCCGTCAGGCAGCTTACAGCAGGCTCTTCTCTGCAGGACTCTACCCTGCGTCATCTCTTCCCCACTTGGTCAGGCAAAGACAAGCTTGTCCGTCCTGCCATGGCATTCTGTAGATGTGTCTCACAGTCCGCAGCTCAATTCCATCCTATCTCTCCCTGCAATTCCCCCCCTTTTTGCTTTATACAAACAAGAATCACAAAACACTACCAACATTAGAACATGTTTGGCCCACATCCCGAACAAAAACTCCCTTCCTTCAAATTCCTTCAGCTTCCCCATGAGCTGACAACAAAGCTGGAGTAACCAAGGCTGGTCAGACCACTCTTGTAGGTACCCGTCATGAACTGGAATCTGAGGAAACACAAATCTATTCTTGCCCCAGGTTATCAACAGAAAAGGTCCTTCCCATTTTCCAAGCACCTGAGCTTTTTGTAAGTGAGCCTGTGATCATCTAAAACACAACTGAAAAATTAAGACCATATAAGGCTTTTTGCAGTCTTTCATGGGGCATATATCCCATCTTTGCAATTAATTTGCTTGCAATGTAGCATTTCTCAGGAGTTTTTCCTTGTTATGTTTGTCTGGTTTTCAGAACCTTTATACATACTCACAGTTTTCATAATTCCAAAGATTACAGATAATAATCCATAAATATTCTGAGGAATGGTTGGCCAACTGGAAACATAGCTTTGGGATGTTAAAAGCAAGTGACTAATCAGAAAGTCTATATAGGACATTGAAAAGCAGCAAAAGGAACTCATGAAGGGAGAATAAGAAATCAGAACTGAGTTTAGCTTTAGCTCAGCTTGGTTTAGCTTCACTTCTCTTACCTTCCCTTAGCTTTCTTTTTTCTGCTTTTAAAATAGGATATAGTGCTGAAGTCAATGATGTGCAGCATTAGCAGTGTGATGTCTTAAGCAATGCAGGGACAATTTTCATAAGCTCTGGAAACTCTCACAAGGAATAGGAAAGATTGGTACAAAACTCTCCAATAGGAAAGATTGGTACAAAATGAAGGATGCATTGAGAGCAGAGGAGTAGATCAAACTGGTGAAAAAAGTAAGGCAAACTTCCATACATTCATTTGTGCTAAATACACAGTAAGAGAGGATTTCTCTATCTATTTAGCTATCTATCTTTCAGATATAAATGATTCTTTAAGCCAATTTTTCTAACATTTCTCTAAGGCTTTCCTATGGCTCTGCTCTATAAGATTTCTTTTCATGGGCTTAGCTTTTGCTGTATGACTTGTGTTATTTCAAATGTTTCAAGTGATGTGTATGCTAAATGATATTATTGGTGGTCGGGTTTAATTACTAAAAGAAGTTGTTCTGTATATATATTCTGAGCATCTGACTTCTCCTGGAAGTCTATTTACTTGCTACTATGAACAGTGGTAGTAATATCAATGGATTTGGTTTTCCTTATGTTTCATCTTTGACGCTAATGCATTTGCAAAACAGAGAACATAATATGACAGATTTATTTTAAATTATTTTCATTACTTCCTTAAAAAAGAAAGTCAAGAAAGAAAAAAGATATCAAAAAAACCCCACATGGACATATCACTACCTTCCCTCATTTTGTTTTTCAAAATTTTGTACTTATTTTTTTTTTACTTCAGAATAGAAGTACTTTATATATTTATAAATATGTATACATGGAAGATGTTTGGAAGCACATATACAAGAAAGAAATAGCTAGGCAAGGAAGGGATTTCAATAAACGAAGAGTGTGTGAGAGTTTAAAAATGCAGTGAAAATGTTGAATTAATCCAAATTTATGGTGATTCTTTTTTCTGTGTTTGATGAATTGCAGTCCATTGAACAAAGTAGGAAAATGCAAAATCTAAGTGCAAGTTCTAACAGGTCGTATCATATATTAGCAGCTTTAATCCTGATTGTTTATACTTTCCATTTCAATTTGCAACTGCTAGGAGTATCCAATAACTGTATTTTGTGGACAATTCTGTCAAAATTTATTCAAAAGCTACTTGAACAAATACAGATTATCAGCACTTTGCACAAGAACTTTGGAGACTATAAATAGAATATGTGTGAAAATAATTAGTAAGAGAAGAGATAAGTTTGTGACGGGATAGCAACCAGTGGCCCAGAAAAATCTACCTGTTTGAGAATGCCACAGTCAGGAAAGGTATGTTTGAAAAATCTTGTCAGTGCTTCCCTCCAACTCCTGCTTCTCTTAAGAAGAAATTATTAAAGTGAAAGCCTGCTTTCCTTTGCATAGTTTAAAACAATTGAAAATATCTTCTGGCTAATAATTTGGAGGAAACTAGAAACAATGTTATTGAAATTGGTACTTTGAGGTGTTTTAGGAGAACAGAAGATAAAATAAAGTTATTCCTTTACAGCAATTTGAAGGGGAACTGTCAATAAAATTACTGCCAAGGACAAAAATGACACAGAACCGAATTCACGAGTTTCCAGATTTCTTGGCAAACTGGTAACCCATACACTGTTCCAATTTGTCAAAAGATTTTGTAGACCTATAATTTACAAAAGTAACTGTATTATCAAGTTAGGCTGTGAACATTTAAACTTAGGTGAAATCACTATTTTCTTAACTAATTCATAAAAAAGAAGAAAAGCTCTTGAACCGAGGGGGAAAAAAAAGAAAAGAAGGCCTCTGCAACACAGTTGAAGCTTCTATATCTACAGGAATGTGAAATAAATTACAAAGAGCCTGATATTGAAAGGTCATATGAAAGACAACTTTCTTGAGTCTTTCTGGCACAATGTCAATTTACGATACATTAAATGGAGTATTTGAAACTTGTGAATCAACATCTTTAATCCAGGAAGTCTTCACTCAAAGGAAATTTAAAAAAACCCAAGAAAGATATTTCCCAGGTACACTATTGCATTGATGTTTTCAAGCATGATAGTTGATGTAAAAAAAAAGTAAAAAAAAAAAAAAAGGCAACTGGGTTATATATCTCTGTCATATTTCCTTGTCAGAATGGTTGATTGATGGACTTCACTATGCTCGTTGTCTTCAAATCATATCTGGAATTATATTTTGTGATGTAGAAATACACACAAATATGTCTAAACTGAAATCTATTTGTAGCTAAAAAACAAGACAAAACCTCAGAATTGTGTGAAAGAGACCTTCCCTGACTTTTGTCAAATTAAATTAACAGTGTTGACGTTTCAATTATCATCACTGAAACTACGTATGAATTCTTTTAGCAGAGACAAATAGAAAATTTCGCACATTCCATAGGTGCTTTTCATAACTACTTTTCATGTCTCCTTACAAGTTTAAGCAGATGCCTCATCAGAGATGTGCTGAGGTTTC
The DNA here is from genome assembly GCA_013399225.1 of Rhipidura dahli. NCBI lineage: Eukaryota > Metazoa > Chordata > Aves > Passeriformes > Rhipiduridae > Rhipidura > Rhipidura dahli. The sequence continues at coordinate 109,315 of VXAC01001205.1, read as the reverse complement.
GTTCACAATCGTAAATGTTAGATGTATTTTTAAAATGTAAGGTCAGAATCTGAATGAAAGGACAGATCTGGATTATTCCCTCTCTTACCAGCCAGTGAATAGCTTCAAAAAGCTATAAACACATAGTTAAGTCATTTGCACTATTTTCAAAAGCATCAGAGTCACATATTTAAAGCATCTGGGATATTACCTATTCTTTCTTGCTTGAAGTGATTGTATGATTTAAAGTTAAATTTTTGACCCAGTAAGAAAATGAGATTTCCAAAAATTTGTTATTTGCCTTTCTACTGAAGCCACTGTTCTGCAAAATTACCTTAAAATAAATATTTTATGTTATCCTGTCAGTAACATTAGCATTTTATAAATCAAAATTCACCTTCTCAAATTCTACAAGCTTATATCCTAAAATGAGTGATTTCCCTGTGTTTAATTCTTACAGGTTTTTGAGTAGGAGTAGTCCCCAGACTGAGCTTATAGGTAGTGAGTTTTGCAAAAGGGAAGTACAGATTTTAGAGCCACTTTGGTGCATCTGGTGGATTCACCCTTCTTTGGTGGGCTGTTTGCCATACTTAAGCAGAATGCTACTGTCAAGCATGGTTCAGAAGTAAAATAAGCTTGAATTTCTGAAAAAATGTGTGGAAAGAAGATAGTTCCATGAAATCGTTCTGGTAGTTCATCAGAATTGATAGTTCATCAGCATTTAAAAAAGAAAAAATAAGCTCCTTGTTTCCATGTCTCTCTTCAGACCTTAAACCTGGCAGTTGTGTGTCCCACTGCTGCTTCACTACTTCAGCCACCACTTATGAGACTGTACTGGCAAGGAAGCAAGTATTAGTTCAATTTGAGCTGATGCTCCCTAGCTGGATCAGTGAGTTTTACATAACCTACAGGTCACATGCAGAGGACAGATTGTGTCTGTTGTCTGGTGTACCTATAAGAGACAACCCTTATAACAGATCTGAGTACTGCTGGCAGGAATCAACTTCACACAGGATACGGATTTCTAATTAGATTGACCTGTCAGATGCTTTGGTACTTTTTCTTAAATGAAACTGTCTGTTACTGGGCAATAATAAAAGGTTCCTAAATTGGCTTCGGGAAAAAGATATTACCTGAAAAATGAAATAATCCAGCTGAGAATAATAAGCCTAATATTTAAAACAAAGTAGTTTTGTTACCAAATAACTCCAGATAGTCAAGCATTTGATAAGCAAATAATTCCATGACTTTATTATAATGGATATGTGTTGTGATTTATGATGTTTTGATTTGGAATTTTATTTTACAGGTTGATATAACAATGCCAGAAATGGAAAGAAATGGTTAAGGACTATGAAAAGAACCCATGTTTTCATATCTGTGTATATCTGCAGTTCTAAAACTGGATTACTTGGAAAGAAAGAAGTGTTAAAACTTTGAAAGCATAAAGAGATTCAAGATATTCCCTTGCCCATGCCTTTAAGAAGATAATAGGACTGAAACAGAAGCATCCTTTTTTCAGTGAGGAAGCAAATGTCTTGTTTCTTACTAAGTAAAGCACATTCTGCTAGTAAAAATAAACACAAGCATTGAAGTGGGACTGCATCACTAGGGGACTGCAAAACATCTTTCTATAGGTCTTCCATGTTTCTAAGAATTGAAATGCAAATTCTCCGTGGATTCTACACAGTGACTTGGAATAGGACATTTCATATTTAAAGTTGGTGGGGAAAATGCTTCAATTTCTATCTATTTTGGGGTTTGCTTGGTTCATTGGTCTTTCATTTTTATTTCTCATTTATCTATCTCCTCTGTTGTGTTATTGGTTTAGAACAAAATTTCCTTCCAAAATTATAGCCAATGTTAAACTGGCAGGTCTGCTTACACAGAGAGGGGAAAATATGCTACTGCTAATTTCTCAAGTTTAATGGACTGATACTTCTCAGTTTTGGATGACTGGTCAAGTTTATGATGTGTCATTACTTTCTTTCATGCTTTCTGACCCTCTATCAAAATTGTACATTTCCCTACATCCTGACGTTACATCTCCTTAATAGGTGAGGTGTATTTCTGTGGCACTGTAGAAGGATAAATGATAAAGCTGTAATTTATTTCCTGACCTTATGAAGGGAGTCTTCTAAGTTATGACAAGTCTACCAGTTGCAGAAGAATTTGTGCAGGTGCAAGAAAAATGAGTTCTGTGGTCAGTAAGCATTTATATATATATCCCTAGTTATTTATGAAACTTATATCAGTATTCTGTGTACTAATTAAGAATGACTTGCCTATATTTCTGGAGTCCTTTTCCTTTGGTTTAATATTACTTATTATAGGTGTCAGTCCTGCTGAAGACAATGTGCAAATTTTTTAGCATAATGTCTTACGGAAGACAGAGTGAAAATGGAAGTAGATTCAGACTCATAGCTGGATAAATGGGACAGTAGGAGAGGCAGATAGAACATTTTAGCTTCCCTCTGCTCTGACCACCCTGCCAATATCCTAGTCCCCTGATCTATAAAGCCATAGCAATTCATCTAACTGTAATAGTGTATTTTTATCATTTATGCATGCAAGGTTATGTGTTAATTACTACAGCTCAAGACTTTGAGCTATGAACCACAGCAACATGCTTAATTTTCAGACTCCAAAGTATATTTTTCAATAGGCATGTGCATCTTCTTATAAGTAAAGTAGAGTATAAGTAAGAAGTAAATGATTACATGTGTGACAAACCTGTAGGTATAATGCTACTGAAATTCCACCTAGATTGTTAAAGAAGTATTGGTGGCTGCATTTACAATGCTCTCAGGCATGCACAAAATTCTTGTTTCAGGGAGTTGCCAACAGAGGTAAGGCAGTTGAAGCTCCAGGTTACTAAGTCCAGCTATGAGCATTGATGAGCCTATGGGCCCAGTAAGCACACATGTGCACATGCATAAGACAAATGAACATATGTACATGGCCAATCACACAGATAAACACAAAAAAAGAAACCATTCCACTCATGCAAGTACAGATGATATTCACAGCCTTATCCTATTCTCCTCTGTCTGATGAAGGTGAAAAAGTAAATGTACTATAAATATACAATAGTATACATATCTTCAGTACAGGTCTCTTCAGCAGCTGATCAAGACAGGCTACGCAGCAAAATTCCATCAAATCACCATTCAGCTGCTGGTCCTTTTGCATGGGAAGCTCCCACACGTGGATGTGCACTTACACACACTATGGATCCCACTAGTAACAGGGTTTGTACACTCAGTCTGACCAGTAGGCCTTGGATCTGATCTTCCAGTGGCTCCATAAACTAAGATATAAATGCAGGAGGAATCTCTCTGACAGCTGATCCAGCTTAATGTCCAGTAGTCTACCACAAGACCCTGTGATTGCTCCAGCTGGTGTGGATCCCTGGTACCTCCAACAGCCAAATCTCAGCACCCCTGGTACCTTCAATATCCAGCCCAAGCTTACGGCCACCTCAGCACTGACTTCTCAGCCTCTCATCCAACTTGCCATCTCATGTTCACTACCAAATCCCACTGACATGCACACCCATACAAAATACATCCACCTTGAGCTGCTGCCACCACAGACACACGCTGTGACACCACTCTGTGTGGTCTCTGTTTACCCCTTCACTGCCTCATGGCTCTGGAATCTCCAAGCACATGCAGGTTGATATCTCACTGCAGAACCTAACACCTTCTTTTACCATGAACTTCCACCAGTGAAGATCTGAGCTGTGATAAACAATACATAAAAATGATGCAATGTTCCCAGCAAGACAGTTTCATTATGGAATTGAATAAAAGGCAAAAAAGTCAAGTGAATTAGTCCATGGCATGTGAATAATACTCACACTTTCAATTCAAATAAAATTTTAACTGTTTCTGAGAGGATTTGCTAACATTTATGAAATGGTAGAAAATATTGAAAAAAATTCTGTTATGGCATTCCAGAAATGCTCAAGGCCACATTCCTTACTGTCACAAAAAGTACCAAAAACTTGGTCTGCTTTTTTAATCAGCAACTTAAAAACAAAATTTCTAAAATATGTATTAATTACATTTTAAGTCAAACTATTACCAAGAGCTTTTCTTTCAGTGTCAAATGTTAGCCGATATCCTTTGTCTATCTCTTTACAGCACTTGCAAATAATGTTATTTTTGGATTATTTTCTGTAAAACTATTGGTCTGAGCTTTTGATTCTTTCTGGTATACAAGTGTATTCAAAGAAAAAATTGTTTTTCAAATGTGTTTGCTTAATTACATGCACCATAATTTTCCTCTTAAAATTTGGACTTTTAAAAAATGTGGTTAAACGATTTTTATATCTGTGCAATATTTTTCATTTTAGTAATCCTTAAATACAAAGCATAGTTCCCTAGCCACAGGAGCAGGAGCATGCCTCAGTGGATTTAAGACACCTTTGAATTATTTGTTGCTCTGTACTATGATAGTACCACTCTGCCTAGCTTATGTCCAGGTGTTAGTGGCCATAGTCGAAGCAGAGAGCTGTGTACTCCTATGAGTTCATCATAAATTGCATTCCATATATATGGTATTGAATATGAAATGCATAAACTGTAGTATAATATCAGTATTTTTATAATTCAAATTTTAAGGAAGAAACAAGAAAACCCAAAGATATTAAGGAATGTTAGAATTTGCCCCATCAAAGATTTTCTATGGTTAGAAGGTAACATAAAATTTTAATGAGACATAATGATAATTCTCAGAGCTGCTGAAAAGCAGAAAATCTATTGCACTGAAGGAATATATCAGAAAAAACTTTAAACCTGTATTTGCAAAGCAAAAGGGTATTTTTTTCATTCAACAAACATTGTAAATATTATCTAGAATAACATTTTTCTTTTAAACTCAGCAGAGCTAATACAACTTATTTTTGAACAATTTTAGTAATATTTCCAAACTATTGCTATTTATATGCATTTCGATACAAATTGAAAACTACTGTGTTTCTATTACATTAATTCAAAGCTAATAGACTGAATTCTGTCTCTATTTTGACATGACGTTATAAATAGCCCTTAAATTGTAGAGGAACAAATCTAGTCTATTTTAGATCTGTTTCCAGGATTTTATACATTTCAGAAAACACTTCTGTCTTTTCCTGCTGCATCATGTCCTAGACTTTGGAAATCTACCCATCATCATGGAAGATATACACCTTTATCCCTTGATCCTCAAAGATACATCGAATATCCACCCCTGTATTGTATCTCCCAAAAAGCAACCTTAAGAACCTATGACAATGAGGTTGTTATAGTCAAGGAGATAATGAAAACATGCCAAGGACATCATTATAAGATTATAGAATGTAAGAAACCTAGGTTCATATAGGTTGAAAAAGATCCTTAAGATCATTAAGTCTGTCTGTAAACCCAGAACTGCTAATCCATCACTAAACCATGTCCCTGAGTGCCACTCCTACATTCTCCTTAAATACCTTCAGAGAAGGTGACTTAGCCACTTCCCTGGGCAGCTTGTTCCAGTGCCTGACTAGCCTTCCAATGAAGAAAGACAGGCTCTGACAATCACATCTTCCACAAATTCTTCTCTGTTCATAATCAGCAAGTCAGTTAGGTGCCTTCCCTAGTTATCTCCCTCACCAGCTATGTCAGGAGGTTACTTGTGACTCCTCACTCCAGGAGCCTCCTGGACTGGTTCCTCACCAGCAGACACCTGGTAAATGGAAATCCCCATAAGAACAAAGACTAATGATCATGAGACTTCTTGCAGCAATTTATAAAATATTTCATCTGTGTCTTCAGCCTGATTGAGTGGTCTGCAACCGATTGCCACCACACCATTATATGTGACTTGTTGACCTGTACCCTGGCTCTTATCCATAAACTTTCAAGTATTGTCATTGTCACTAAGCTCTAGAGAGTGAAAAGTTTCCATCACATACAGGGTTACTCCCACCACCCTATTCTTTGCCAATCCCTTCTGCAGAGTTTATAGTTATCCATTGCAGCACTCCAATTCTGTGTTATTCCCCTATGTTTTCATGATTGTAATTACATAATTTCCCAGCTGCACTATGGTTTCCAACTCCTCCTGTTTGTTGTCCATACTGTTGTGCATTGTTGAATGCACTTCAGCTGGGTTATTGTTCCTGAGACTTTTGTGTGGGGGAGAAGCCCTAATTCCTATATGACTGTTCTCAGATGCTTCTTTGGTTTCTAATACACCAACAGTACTTGAGTCTTTGATGCCATGTGTATCTCCATCCTCTGCCTTCACTGAGACTTCCAGGCTGCTGTGTGCATTAGTCAGGGGACATTTCAAATGTGTACTCAGTACATTGTGGAGCAGACCAAAGGGTCATAATAGCAGACCTCAAAACACGGATGTGCCGCTCCCAGGCTTAACTCTAATGAGATTGATTTTATTCCTTTCCCCTTCAAATCTAGGTTAAAGCTCTTTCCATGAGCTATGATAGCTCCTGCACAAAGATCCTTTGTCCCTCTTAGACAGGTGTACCCTATCTGTCACCAGCAAGTCTGACCCATCAGGATCAAAAAACTCCAAATTTTGCCTGCGATACCAGTCGAGGAGCCAGGTACTGATCTGCTTGGTCTCTGTGTTTCTTTTAACATCGTTTCCTGCAACTAACAGTTGAGAATACTATTGTGGTCCTGACCCATTAACCAGTTGTTCCAAGGCCCTGAAGCCTCTCTTGGTTGTCCTATGACTCTTAAATGCAACTTCATCACTGCCTAATTGAGAAATCAATAAAGGATAATAATCCAAAATCCTATAAGATTAGGAAGATTTTTTGTCATGTCTTTCAACTGGGCCGCAGGACAGACTTTCCTAAGAATTGGGTCCAGTTGTTACATTTAGTTACTTAAAAGGATCTTGTTGTAGTTTCCAGCCTTCCTAAGTGAATGGAATAGGATTTCTCTACTCCTTGTAATGCCTTCTGCCTTTACTTCTCATATTCATTGCTTTAACTTTCTTCCTCTGTGCTTTGGAATAATTTCTGTTTGATTGATTTACTCCATCTTCTTGTTTCTTCTATCACATTATCTCCTGATAAAAAATGAATCTGTAGTCTGCTTCTTTTCAAATGAAAATGACTGCTTCAATTGGTTTTATAATGTGGTTTATACAAACTGAAACAAATAGAGCAGATAAGTAAAAACGTAGACCTCTAAGTATATTGTAGACATTTTAAGAGCCTTCAAACACTTGATTGCTGTGTAGTTCACTCTGAATTGCGACCAAAAGAAAAAAAAAAATGGAGACAGAGAATCTACTTTGATGAAAGCTATTTCTATTCACTAGAAAGAAAGTCTGTGGTAGTTTCTTCTTCAGTGCCAGGATAATGCTGACAGTGTTGTTAAGAAATTGTACACTCTTCTCCACTTATTTCCATGACTTTAATTGATCAATTTAAGAAAGAAATGGCCTTTTATGATAACAGCAAAATAAAAGCCAGTAACTACCTGAAAAGCATGGGTCCAGCTATCTAAAACCATTTTCAACTAATGGAAACCTGCATAGATGGTATGAAAGTTACAGCCAATAACAAAAAAGGTCATATCACTTTTTAAAATTTTTTTAGGGAGGATTGAAGACAAAATGTCTTTATGTCAATTATGGACACTACAACTTAGAAAAGATGGAGAAAAGAAACAGCAATACTAAGAAATAATCATAGAATTGCAGAACCATTTAGGCTGGAAAAGACATCAGATGCCGTCTTGAATGGATCATCACAGGAACTTAGTGGTATGTGTTATACCCATTTTTGTTTGGTGTTCTTCACTCATTTAATAGCCACTTAATTTCATCTCTGCAGATATAAAGGTACAAACATTGCAATTAAATCTAATATAATCTGAGAGTATTCAGCAAAGAAACAGAGCTGTCACAATGTGATTCTTTCTCTCATAAAACTGAAACTTAGTCTAGATTTCTACACTTCTTTTTTAATGAAAATTTCACTAGCATACAACAGATGTAGTCCAAAATAAGGTAGTTCCATACAGCAACACCGCATATTATGAAGATAATGACATTCATTTCTGTGAGAGTATTAGGAAAGTAATACCATCACCCTCAACTCAAACTGTTCACCCATCTAGGTTTTTTCCTAGCTTCCTAGTTGAGCTGTGATATTATGGGCATGTGGAGTGAAAAGTGGATAAGAATTCTGTTCACATCATACTACTACAGCTAAAAACAAATGCAGGGGTTAAAAAGCATACCAGTGAAATCATTTAAAGTGATTATATGTGTGATGGGGACAAATCAGCATTTCTATTTTTTGGGAAATCAAAGTGTGGAATAAGATGCAGAAGCTGAAGAGAACATAACTCCAGTAACACATTTTCTTCAGGATTGTGACTAATGCTACTGTTTCAGCTATTTCCCTTCAGGTGTCTACTGCTTTTGGCAGCTACAACAGGGGGAGCAAAAGAAACAGGCTGACAAATGCATTCTGAGACCTGTCTATACTAATCAGGTGATGTTCAAATAAGATTTTATGCTTCTCTAAAATGCTTGAAATCACTCTTATCTCACAGAATTAAAATAGTTTAGGAAGATAATTCTTAAATGCAATCAAGCACAATGTGGTTTAAATTAATCTGGGGTATAATTTTGTCCATGTAATCATCTCTTTAAAAGGAGAAAAAAAAAGCCTTCATGTATTCTAAATATGAATTTCTTTACAATTCAGTTTGTATTTGGTAAGAGCAAGCCCAAATCTACTTTGTATGAATCTAATTATTCATTATATTTATTAACCACACCATAGTAATTTTAGAGAAAATATTAATCTCATAAAAGATTTTTTTTTCTCAATATATAGGCTGAAAAAGCAATATATATAGTCTGACTATTACAATAAAACACACCAGAAACACCTTTTCCCTTTGTTTTGAAGACACAGATGGCACTTGTATTTTTTTTCAATATTTGGATTGTGGGTGCTCATTTGGTCATCAATACTTCAGCCAGCTTTTAAAACATGTAGTGAAGGTGTTCCTTTCCACGATATATCTCATATTATGTTCATTGATAAACACCAATTAAGTCTTCTAAAATATACTTTATAAAGACTAAACTATTTGAAATTAATTCATCATAATATCAATATTTCATTTCTGTGTGGCTTATGGAATATTAAATTTTGCACACATATATATGTACAGTGACCAGTATTTCTTTGAGAGTCTTTATTTTCCACTTTTGATTTATAAATTGAAAACATAAGTGAGGTGAGGGAATGGGTTTATTTTTGGTTAGTATTTTACCTTATGCCATGGAAATCATTTTATTCTCACTAACTTCTTTCACATATATCTAATAATAGACAAGTTCACTATCCATCGGCCTAGCCTCAGGTCAAAAATTACTCAAGAATGTTGAAATGAATCTGGTCAGTTATGTATTAATGTACAAAAATACAGGTCTAAAAATCAGCTCAATTACATTGATATACCTAGAAGATTTTATGGAAAAAAACTTTACCAGGCTAAGATACTCTAAAGTTGCTGTTGCAATGTAAAATTAGTGGGTCTTCACATTTAGTATTATGCAATCTCATCTCAAAATAAAGGTCTCAATGCTTAAAAGATGTGTTTTTCTAGATATGTATGTGAATTGGCTTCACATGTTTTCATGCTCAGATCAGGCTCTCCGGATCTTGTAAAAATTTAAATATCTTCTGACACTTACAGGAGATTAGAAGACTGCTTTTTAATGTATTTTTAGTGGTATCACAGCAGCTTCTTCTCTAAAAGTTTAGATCTAATCATAAACATATTTTGATAACCTAATTTCAAAATATGGTAAATGTGTATCTGTTTTACTCAACAAACAAGGGACCATGCTCTTCTCTTAAGAGCTGTGTAAATGTTGTAATTGCACCTACTGTAGTTGGAGCTGCACAGCCTGAAGTGTAAGGTAATGCTATTGCAAATAGTGTAGATTTTTATATAACATATACATAACAAATGACAAGAGAAAAATACTGGGATGATTTGCGATTCAGATCAGTACATTAACTTTTTCATCAAATAAAATCTGTTGCAAACACAAGGAAATCTCCAGCCCTTTGTATGACATTGTAATTTCATGCTTTTATAATAACGTCTTGTTAGAAGGAACCTGTTTAAACCTGAGTTATTAATAAAGACCAATAACAATCACCCTGGGTTTTGGCATATGTTTTGTAATACTTTTGCCTGAGGAATTTGTGTCATGCTTGAATGTTCTATATTAATACAAACCACAAATAAAACTGGAAAATATTTCAGAGCTAGAAGAAATAAAATGTTGAGAGACAAAATCTTGTTTGTCACTACTTGTTTCCCCATATATTGTTTGTAGTTTCATAAAACCAAAGTGCTGGTGAATATTCTCTCTCTCACTGTTACAGATAGGTTGTTTTAAATTATTTTACATAGTTTATTTTAAAAAATAGACTAGCTATGTAAAGTATGCTAAAACCAAATAAATAATATGGCATTATTTTCCTGATTCTGTGTAATGTTCAGAGGTACTTGAAAAATAGTTATATATTACACTGGAAATGGTAAGATAACTCTTTGTCTAGAAACAGGTGCAAAGCTTGCCTTGCTCTCATTTTTTAAAAAGGAAGAAAAGAGGATCCTGTAAATTACTGACCTGTCAGCCTTGCCTCTGTGCCTGGGAAGTTAATGGAACAGATCTTCCTAGAACCTGTACTATGGAAGGCAGGGAGATAATTCAAGATACCAGCAAGGCTTCACCAAGGGCAAGCCCTGCCTCACCAATCTGGTGGCCTTCTATAATGGACTGACTAGATCAGTGGACAAGGAAAGGGATGTGCATGTCATCCATCTGACTATCTGTAAGGCCTTCAACATGGTTCCCCATGATATCCTTATCTCCAAATTGGAGAGACGTGGATTTGATGACGGTTCAGCGGATAAAAAAGTGGGTTGGATGGTCACATTCAGGAGGTAGTGATCAATAGCTCAGTGTCCGGATGAAGACCACTGATAAGTAATGTTTCTCATGGGTCTGTACTGGGACTTCATTAATGCTGTTGACAGTAGGATCAGCTTCAACCTCAGCAAATTTGCTGAGGACATCAAGGTGAGCAGTGAGTTTCACATGCGTGAAGGATGCAACAGCATCCAAAGGGACCTGTACAAGATCAAGAACTGGATCCATGTTAATCTTATGAGGTTCAAAAAGGCCAAGTGAAAGAGATAATGGCAACTGATGGCTTCAGTACAGGCTGTGTGGTAAAGGGATTGAGAGCAAACCTGTGGAAAAGAACCTGGTGACACAGATGGATGGCTAGCTTAATATAAGCTGGAAATATGCACTCTCCCCCTTCCCCCAAAACCACTGCATTCTGGGCTGCATCAAAAGCAGCATGTCCAGCAGGTAGAGGGAGGGGAAAAATTATGTTCCTCTATTCTTTTTTCATGAATCCCTATCTAAAGTACTGTGTTGAGCTCTAGAGTCCTCAGCACAGAAAAGATATTAAACTGTTAGACGCAGGTCTAGAGGAGGGCCACAAAAATGATCAGAGGTGTGAAACACTTATCCTGTCAAGAAAGGCTGAGAGAGTTAGGGTTGCTCAGTCTGGAGAACAGAATTATTGAGGAGACTTCATTGAAGCTTTTACACTTTTAAAGGGGAATTAAATGGAAGATCACAGAATCACAGAATCGCTTAGTTTGGAAAAGGCTTCTAAGATCATTGAATCCAATCTTTGATCACCTTGTCAACCAGGCCATGGCACTAAGTGCCACATCCAGTCATTTCTTGAACACCTCCAGGGATGGTGACTCCACCACCCCGCTGGGCAGTCAATTATGTTGTTCAAAACCCTCTCCATGAAGAAATTGCTCATGTTGTCTATTCTGAACCTCCCCTGGCGCAGCTCAGGGCTATGTCTTCTTGTCCTGATGTTAGTTGTCTGGGAGAAGAGCCCAATCCTACCTGGCTACAACCTTGTCTCAGGAAGTTGCAGAGAGAAAAAAGGTGGCCCCTGATTTTTTCTGGAAATAACATGGAAAATTGACTATTAAGAACATTTAATTAAAACCTTCATATGCAACAGTAAAACACCATTAGATTGAACATTCCCTTATTCAGCTTTTGGCCCATGCTGGGGACATACTGGGAATTTATTCATCATAAACATGTCCAACAAAACAAAGACTTCCACGGCTTTATCTGCATTGCAACTTTGAAGATTTCCATAACCCTCTCCCCAGTCCAGCCCCAGTTCATCATGTCATAAATGCTTTCTCTAATTTCATCTTGCTGTTTTTTCATGGAGTAAGACTGCCATTTAGGGTCCTAATTTCGGGGGTGGCAGTCAGTGCTTCCTGTCCTCTGGATGAACTTCCAGGCTGGCAAATTCTAGCGCATGCTTGGTCCAATTCTGCTGAGTTGCATTTTTTCTATCTTATGGCTTTAATTACTGTTATGACATTCTATCTATCTTTGATTAAAGGATAACTCAAAGCTTATCTAGCTAAACAACACTTTATTGAATTTGCTGTTCTAGCTAAACAATCACCATTGATTGAGTTTTCTGGGGTGTATAGGTCTATGGAGTAACTCCATATAGGTGCAGTGAGGATACTCCCTAATTTTCTCAGAGTGCTTTATCTTGTTCTTCTGAAGCTAAACTAAACACAAACTTAAACCTAAACCAGCTAAAATAACAAAATATAAATTTCCTCGCTAACTACAGCACAGCTCTTTGCAAAATTCAGAGGACCACCAGACTTCTGGCTTAATACAACTTCTTTTCAGCATACTAATAGTACATGTGTCTCTTTCGTGGAAACATGTCAGAAAGCTGAAGGCAAAGCGGTCAGGGCAGCAGAGAAATTGTGGAAGATGAATTTAATTTTTTTTAGTTATAGCAAAACTTGCAGTGAACCCTAATGTCCCCTGATTTACTCAGGTGGAATATAAGAGTAGTGTCTGAGAAATTATGGAAATTACTGAACCTTAAAACGTTGCAGCTGTAGGTGAAGAGAAGTGATGTGTGTTCATCATCATGGTGAACACAGGTGGCAACAGGTTTTGAGGAGTTCATAGGATTGCCACTGCTTCACGACTTTCAATTGCATTATTCTTAACATATCAATTCGCATTATGAATTTAACTGAACAGAACATCCTTCATTCTGTTCCTAAATCAGTGTGTGTGTGTTTATTTGTGAATAATTCATGTAGAGTAATTAATGAAAATAGCACATCATGGTATTGGCAACATGATAGATCAGGTTTCTTTTGCTTCACATCACAAGAATGGGGAAGAACACATATGTCTGTATTCTCATGTGACACAAGCTGGATTGTGCACCTGAAAAATTGAGGTACAATATAGGTGATTCTTTCTTTTTTTTTTTTCAAAATATTAGTTTTCACAGTACTTTGCAAAAATTGCAAAACATTCTCAGATGTGCACAAATTTAACTGCATAAATTACTCTTAATTTTAACAAATGCTTTGAGTGAAAAGCCTTGACTTCATGACTGGTAGAGTTTGCCTTTCATATTTCTAGAAAATTCCTATTTCAGTCCAAATTTAATTAATCTAATCGTACATATATAAAAATAAATGAAAATATTACAAAAAGTTAGTCCTTGGTCAATAGGCAGAAAAAAAAACTTTAACCTAAAATATCTATTTTAGTATTATTCCTACTCTTTATCATTAAGAATTCAACTTCTTAATTTGGGAAGTTAGGGAGCTGAAACACTGAAATTTTTTACATTATTATCTTTTCAAAAATTAAAATTACAGAACCAGACCAATTTTAATGCTCTATTGCCCAGATATACAGTTTTTCTCCTTTCCTATGCACAGCCTTAATAAATGCCAGATATGTATAAAATAAACCCAGATATGTATACCTTACCTTTACTAAGATTTCCCTTAGCTGAAGTACTTGCTATCATTTAGCTGTCTCCTATTAACATGTAGATTATAATTCCAGCCACCAAATCAAGCCTGAAGTACGTTTGTGCAAATTTTCTTGTTTGAATTATTTCTCACGTCAGCCACTTCACGCTGGTGTTAACCAACATTTCTACCACGAACAGCAGTAGATAGAGAGATATACTACAGATGATGGATGAAATATGCTAATACTGAACTTTTTCATTGTTAGATGTTTTTAATTAGTAGATAGATGACAATTAAAAATGTAGCCCAATGACTTAGTGGTGTTTTATCAGATTTTTCCATATAACTATTAGTAATGGAAATTTTGTAAAGCAAATTTAAATGTTCTCATTAAAAGGTGACAAATCAGATACACAATGTATGCTATACTTCAAGGGTTAGGAATGATAAACAGAATTCAAGCAAATATCTGATGCCTTGCTAGATTGTTCATTATTTAGCCATCTGTCTGTTGTAGATACCTCCTCAAAGACTGACATCCCCTTAAAGCAAAACATCTTTTCAATGTTCTATACATCCTAGCAGTAAATATCTTCAAATATTTGTACATTGAAATAAAGTGAAAGGCAAAATGGTGGTTGTTATTCTTCTATAAATAAGTAGTGATGCTAGAGGAGATGAAAGTTAAACAAAATAATATCACCTAAGCATGTTTACTTTTTTTAATAAATTCTCAATCAATTGAATTTTTAATCAATTGATTTTTTTTGCTAGTTTTAAAATAAAATTTGAAAAATGCTGCAATGTCTTTGAACTTTTTCCTAGTAGTGGTCTAAAATTATTAATTAATAAGCAGTATTTTTAAATACAGAAGGAGGAAAACTAGCAGTTAATTGATTCACCATATCTTTTTTTCCACTTCATTGTATACTGTTCAAACACTGATTGTGGAGTTGTAGAGTCATATCTACATAGTGAGACAAGCTAGATATATGAGCTTGCATGTCCCTGTTGTTATTTTGAGGAATTCTGTTTCTTCCCAGATTTCTAGTTCTTATTGCATTAGTTTTTAGTGCACAACTGCATTCACTACGGCAACTAATTTACTGCTTTAAAATTTGTGCATAGCCTAGAATATGTTATATCTTCCTCTAAGAGCTGTGACTGTGGGCTGAATAATTTCATCTGTTATTGGGGCTAAAGAACAGTCTTTTCACAGGAGTAACAAGACAACATTTTAATTTTTTTTTTTTTTATCTGCTCATATTACAGTTTTGTTCCTATATTCAAGAAATAAAATGCATGAGTCACAAACCCTATTCTGAATTCCTTATCTTGTCAATTTCAAAGTACTTGGCAAGAAAAGCTCTTTAATAATATTGAATACTTTTGATGTTTCATTATAAAGTTCTTACACTATTCTTCTTTATTTAAAGAACAATAAAAAAACCCCTATCAAACTTAATCCAACCTTAGCATGATATTTATTTTTTGTTTTCTAAAATTCATTAGTTTTGAAAATTCTTAATTTCACCTCCCAAGTTAAATAAAAAAAATAGTCATTTTATCTCAAGGTACTACTCCAGAATAAGAGGATGAGGTAATCTTAAATAAATGTGTATAACCTCTTAATCTACTGTCTTTGCACATGGCATCACCATTTACAAAACAGGACAACTGAATTGCAATTTAGGCTAATATAATGCCATCTATGCAGAAAACACAAGATTCATTTGTAGTTTTAAGTACAAACTTTTTCATATCAGTGATCACACAGATGAAGTTGTAGTCTCCATGAAATAAGGATAATTTGCCAATGGTGCCAGTAATTATACAAGCTGATTATTAGTATTGCTACAAGATGTCAAAACGAACACCTTCCAGAAAAACATACAAATTTCAACAGCACTGACATTTCTGGAAAAGGCTTATACTCAATTTAGTACTTTCTGACACATTCAGAACATTATTTTAGGAATGGTTAAAATCCAATCTTGCATTTTTCAGATAAAGAATCTTGATTTTTAACTTTATATCAACTTCAGATAATTCACTGTCTTTTTCTGGCAACTCCAATTTATATCAACATAAATATTTTCATCTGAGTGTATTTACGGTTTCCACATCCATATTTTTCAGTGAGCTAATAGGTTTCTGTTTGGTTGCTATTTTAATATTATTCATCTCCCTGTTTTTACATAAAGACTTTTCAAGGGATGATAGGTAATCCTGACTCACAAAAGGAAGTCCAAACAAATAAAACCAAAAGCCTTCCTAGTTTAATAAAATCATTTTCTTACTTATTTCTGTTAGAGGTTAGCAGCCCAGTAACATTTTTAGGGGAAACCTAATTTAGAACTTAACAGTAGAATGCATAGGTTTGAAATCTGTCTAAAGATCCATCAAACCAAAATACTCATGTCTTTGCTAGCAGGCACCAATCATTTTCTTTCAAAAATATCAGCATAGATACATACAGTGCAGAATAAATAGACTAGCTATGCTGTTTTGGGGTGGGATAGAGTTAATTTTCTTCACAGAGGCTAGTACTGGGCTGTGGTTTGGATTAGTGCTGGAAACAGTGTTGATAGCACAGGAATGTTTTTGTTACTGGTGAGCAGGGTGCACTGAGTCAAGGACTTCTGCTTCTCACCCTACCAGTGAGCAGGCTGGAGGTACACGAGGAGTTAGGAGAGAACACAGTCAGGACAGCTGACCCCAAGTGACCAAAGGGTTATTCCAGACCATATGACATGCTCTGCATACAAAGCTGGGGGAGAAGAAGGAAGAAAGAGGATGTTTGGAGGGACAGCATTTGTCTTCCCAAGTCACTCATGAGAGAGCCCTTCTCTTCTGGAAATACCTGAACACCTACC
This sequence comes from Rhipidura dahli, assembly GCA_013399225.1. Lineage (NCBI taxonomy): Eukaryota > Metazoa > Chordata > Aves > Passeriformes > Rhipiduridae > Rhipidura > Rhipidura dahli. Next base: position 92,550 of record VXAC01001205.1, on the reverse strand, counting down.
CCTCCATGGGAAGCAGTGAAATAATTCCTTGTTTTGCTTTCCTTGTATGTGTTCCTTTTGCCTTACCTATTAAAATGTCTGTATCTCAACCCATGGGTTCTCTCCTCTTTACCCTTTTGATTCTCTCTCCCATTCCACTGAGATGAAGTCAGTGGCTCTGTGGGGCTTAGTTGCTGGCTGGGGTTAAACCATGTCAAGTGCACATATAAATAAATGCTTCTTTAACTAAACAAGTAAGTAAACTACATACATATGGATCATTTTACCACTGCTAGGGGTTTTGATAATTAAATGAAGGCAATTCATTCACTTCCTCTACCAAAATTTAGTCCTTTTCCTGTACTCTCCAGTTCCTAATAGTCCCCTGATGCTGTTGTTAGTTGTTTGATATGCAGTAAACACTGGTACATAATTGACCAGGTATTGAAACTTTGACAGGGTTTTATCAATTACAACCTTCAACACTTCCCTCACCACCAAACATGTATAAGAGCCTCTGAATGAGAGATGCTCTAACTATAAACTGAAAAAAACCCAAAAGGATCTCATACTCACTATGCCCAAAGAAGCTTCTCTTTTTAATTAATATGTGACTTTCTAACCCAGCTTTCATATTTTTTCTCCAGAAAGGAGGAGAATGGCAGCAAGCCATTTTTTATTAAACATATTATATTTATTATTATGTATTATATATATGTAATATTTTATATATTTTATAAATATAATATGTTTATATATTACTATGATAACTGTCAACAACCTATAATCTTCCAAGAATAGTTGATTCTTCACAAACCCTTAGCTATTTGGTCTGAACTAGAGGGATAGATAGAAAACTTACTTGCAGTTTTCTTTCTGGAGACAGACAAAGGATGATTACAGCCCCAACATGAGTTTGACATGAATCTGTGGCATTCCTGAAGGATCTTGTGGCTGGAAAATGCCAAAGGATGTTCAAGAACTTGACAACTGCTGAAATGTAGAAAGTTCAGGACAGACCCCCAAGAACTGTGGAGGCATGGACATACTGGAGAAATTCCAATGAAGGGACACAGACATGTTTATGAATCTCTCCTATTAGGAAAAACAGAGAAAGAGAGAACAATTCAGCCCAGAGAAGAAAAGTGAAAGAGGGATTTTTATCAATATATAAGTACATGAAAGGAGGGTGAAAAGAGGAGGGGGAGCTAGGCTGTTTTCAATGGTGTGCAGAGGTAACAGGCACAGCATGAAGAACTGAAAGTTCCCACTCAATGTCAGGAAATACTTTTCACTGTGACCTGGACTTGAGAACTGGCACAGGGTGCCCAGAGTGGTGTTGGACTCCTCCTTCTGGAAGATATAAAAAATCCATATGGATAAAAAAGCCCATTCTGAACAACCATCTGGAGGTGGCTGTGCATTAGTAAAGGTGCACTCTATGAACTCCAGGGGTCCAGAAGTCCCTTCCAACTTCACCCATTCTGTTATTCTGTGAATCCATCTTAGTATATTTTTCTATTTTAACAATGGCCTATTAAAATTTTTAATAAGAAATTTGTTGCATACAATTTTGAATTTCTTTAACCATGGTTTCACTTTGCCACCTCTTTTGTAAAAGAGTGATGTGACAGGATGTACCCTTAATGAATCTCTTTTGTCACTGTCTGTTTCCTTCTCATCTTTCTGTGACTGACAGGCAGTACTCATAAGCTTTTTTGGATACTTTATAAAGTAGAAATAGCTTTACCAGTTTTCTCCCACTGTAGAGTATTATCACTGAAAATTCTACAGCTGTAAGGAATCTGCTTATATTAGAAGAATGTAAAACTGAAGGTGCTCTTTCTTGCTTCTGATGCACAGAATCAAATAGTAATGATCATGATTTCTAAATAAAAGGATTTTTCTTCCCCAGATCCAATTGACATCTCTGTATTCTTTGTTTTCCAAATTAGCTGTTTATTTTCCTCATTCCTTGCTATTACCATCAACCATTCATGATACTAATCACTTAATGTTTTCATGCCCTTATGGGACATTTGCCAGTTTTTTGATGACATAATTTAACAATGAAAAAAAAAAAAAGGCTTTCCATTTTTGCCAGTTCAGAACCTTAATGAAAAAATTAAAAATATCCTGGCTGTTTTACCAGCCTATTAAGTATGTAAGTCACTACAATTTGGAAAGGAATGTAGCTCCTTCAATATCCACAGCCTATATCAAGAATATGAGCTGGGGGCCCTTGCAGAGAGTCTGCCTATATCGTTTGTCTTCCTCCACCAAAATCTGATATCAGTACCATCCTGAAAACCTTCTTAAAGCTTGGTATGTAAGTTAATTGTTTTTCTTAACAAACTGCAGAAAGAATTGAAACAGATGCAGTTTAGAGGTGCTTGGTAATGTAGTTTCTACCAGTGTCCACATTATCAATTGTATGCAATAATTTTTGCCATCCTAAGATATTCAACAAAAGTAAATTCATCTATCTAAGATACAGAGGAGGAATAAAAATTCACATTATGGTGGTTGTTGGACTCTTAAACAGATATTCTGGCAAGAAAAAACACTGTATATCAATGAACAAGGCAGTATGCAATATATGGGGCACAGAGTTCTGTGAATAAACATGTGTACACTATTTTCCATAAAAACAAATTACATCTATATGCTTAGCAACATTAAAGAGTAACATAGGTAAAATATGTAGTCAAATCTCAAGTGACAGACTTATAGAAAAAAAACAAGGACTACACTTTCCAAAATCAACTAAGTCAGCTGATGAACTGCCTTTAAAATAGTTTGAGATGATACAATGTCCCTGATACAGATAATTTTCAAGCACCTCAGTACTGAAAGACTTTGGTGTTATTCTGTATTTTTTGAGGTCACAACTCAGAGGTAAGGAATACGAAAATGCAACTCTGATGTGATCCTCTGGAATAATTTCTTTTACAAAGAAAGCATTTCTAAATACTTTCAGAAGGATCACTGGGTCTGTCTTGGCATATTGTCAGAATTAATTTTTTTTTCATTTTTCCCCTGAAGGTTGTCTAATTAATACAGAATCCTGGACAGAAGGGTAGTATGTATACTCAAAATAATTGAAAAACATACCCAGTTAAAAATATCTTAGTGATACATAAAATGTTCCTAGATGTGCTTCTGTGCCTTTTTCCAGAGCAGAAGCATCACCTTGTAAGACTTGAGGCTGACAGAACTGTTCAGCTATGCTTTATGATTCTCCCAAGCTTAAAGGCCTCATACATGATCTGCAAGAATAAAGAAGCATTTCTATATTGATATATAGTATTTTCCTTCTGTGATAAATTCTTTGGATGAAAATATCAATGGCTTTGGATACAGGAGAATCAATATGGGGAGGAGATTAAAAAGTTTTTTTTCAAAACTCACAGTGAGAGAAAGGTGATTTTTTATGCTTAATAAAAGGACCAACAATTTGTGCATGTAATCCTCTCCTAAGGTAAAATGATCAATAATATAAAAATGAGGACCTGGTGAGGAACACACATGGCAAAATGTCTATTGAAATAGAAAATGTCTATTTTTAAAAAGAAATTTTCAAGTGATTAAGTCTTACTTTAAAAATTGTCTGTATAATTTTATTTCATGAAACAAACTGATCACAAGAAAAAAGACAAATATCTCCTCCACACAGACAAAACCCCAGCTCCTTCTCTTTTGTCAAACCACTAGAGCAGAAAATTTTGATTTCTGGAAGTTAGCTGTTTTCTGCTGCTTCATTGCACTTTCTGAGATTTAATGGCTCTTCCTTTGGACATGGGTCTCTGACTGCAGGATATTATTAGCAGGTAAGAGGAAACTAGACGAATTTTTATCACACCCAATCACTTTTAATTTACTAAAAGCCTATTGTTATGATTTTTATTAAGAACACAGGATTCTCAAACAAAACTAAGGCTTATTGCTGTCGCCTTAACACAGATGTCATTAGGACATATTGGTACATCTAAGATATCAGCATGAAGCTGGTACAATTCATCCAAGTCTTGTCATAAACCTGTCCTTTTGCAAGCCAAGAGAAGTCTTAAATGACTTTCACTTATGTAGCCGAAGTTTATCCAAGTGACAAGAGATACTGAAGGGAAGACAAGGAAAGTGACTTTCAAATTGCAAAGCAGGTCAGCAGCAGCATTGAATCACTTCAAATATAGGTTTCTTGATCCTTCAGTGATCTATTTCCTAACAAACCCTTCCTATCCTTATATGCATCAGCAATAAGATTGGTGATTCAAATGCATTATGTATGAATTTATCAGTTATTTTGCAGATATTTCCCTCATATCTCTCATCAAGGAGTAAAAAAAATCAGAACTCCATGGATGAAACCTTTTCTTGAGGAATTTGCTTGCTATACTAATCATCTGTTTAACCATTACTTTTTAAAAAATGAACAAATGTCACATACACTTTAAAGATCATTATTATAAGAGCATCATTTAACTTAATTAAGGAGCTGAGAATATATTGGCTGCACAAATGTGCCGTTATTAGAAAATTACTGGTGTACCCACCTGTCTTATTACCAATGGAACATTGACCAATATTGAAGTGACTGCTTGCATTTGCCACTGTCATGTTTCATTTTATTACCCTGTCACTATGATGTTTTTACATAGGAAACATATCAGCTGTGATAGAATAAACCATTTTTCTGCAGCTCAAGAATACTCATTTCTATATTGTCTAATGTGTATGAGACAAGAGTTAGAATACTGCCTTTATCTCAGAATAATTTGGCTTTACAGAAAGTCTTTTAGTGAAATGCAATTAAACAAGAAAAATATTATGCCAGTGATAAACAGCAAAGATGAACCTGTGGCATGACTTCCTGACTCTATAATGAAATACAAGAATGCTATACAAGTTAGTTACTCAGTTGAAACAAGCACTGAGGTATGACTGTCATTCCAGTAGAAAGGTATATCCCTACCTGATTAAAAACTGTGTTGCTCATTCAGTGTTTCAAGAACTGAGTAAATCACAGAATAGGTAAATGCCTATTAAGGTATAGATTAGCTTGTGTGTGATACCTTAATGCAGTAGTTAATTTATAGCCTAAATACCATGGTTTCAGTCAGTATGGAGGAACTCTTGTGCTAAAGATGTCTAAATAAGGGTAGCTTTATTATTTTTGTTAGTTAGAGATCTCAATTTCTTTATTAATCCCTCTATATTTTATAAATACATGGGATGTATTTATACCTACATACAAGTAGGTGATCCAAGTTTAGGAATAACTGAGACTTCAGCATCTACTTCGAATTTTCAAAATGACTTCATTTACTTACAAATTTGAAATCCATTCAGCAGCATGCTTTCAGAGACACTCTTTTAAAACTGTATTCCATGCTGTGGTAAATATTTGTTGTTATTTTCTCACAAAATCTCATACTTCATTCCTAGTATTTGGGGTTTTGTTGTTGTTCCCTTTCTCCTCATCATTATCCTACTTCACTTATCCCTGTTCTTTGAGCTGTTGGACATTATAAAAATTTCCATTAAAGGAATTACAGCAACAGTAGTTTATATTTCCGTGACTTTCCCCTCTGTGGGTCTTGTCTAGACAGGTGGAAGTGCAAATTTCCATGATCTGCCACTTTCCTCTTATTTTTTCTTTTACATTGTTCAAAGATTTATTCCTTTCTCTCTTTAGACCACTCTCTCTTTCTACCCTTTAGATCAAACAACAATTGTAACACCTTTTTGTGCAAAACCTGTGTTACAAAGTGAGCTATGATTGCTGCTGAATTATATAAGTTCCTCATCTGAAAGAAAGAGATTAGAATAGAGACAAATGACACAGTAGAGACAAATGAGTATCACTATGTACAGAACATATTTTGCCTCCTTCCATTTAAAAATGCAATGGGGAAGAATTCGTTGACTAGAACACACTGAATTGAAAGAATTCTTCATGTATTTGATGTAAAGTAGTTTTAGAAAGGATTCTCCCGCACCATTAATTCTTCCACTCTTCCTGTAATGTCATGGCACACCAAAGTATAATCTTCACATTATTTATATAATCTTTACATATTTACAGCATGATCTTGTACATACTCTTATTTCAGTTTTCTGAAATGAGTATATATATTTTCCTTTTTCTGATATGACTTTCTCATATTATCTTTGGGGTATTGAGATATGCTTCCCTTGGATCACAAAAGCCCCATGCACTGTTACAGGCTGGGGGCAGAGTGGCTGGAAAGCTGCCTGGTGGAAAAGAACCTGGGGGTGCTGGTCAATGCCAGCTGTCCATGAGCCAGCTGTGCCCAGGTGGCCAAGTAGGACAAGAGCATCCTGGCTTGGATTAGCAGTAGGGTGGCTAGGAGGACCTGGCAGTGACTGTCTCCCCATGCTGGCACTGATGAGGTCACTCCTCAGCTGCTTGGTTCAGTTTTGGGTCTCTCATGACAAGAAAGGCTGGATTGAGTCCTAATAAGGACAACAGACCTGGGTAAGGGTCTGGAGCACAAGTCTGATGAGGAGCAGCTGAAGAAGCTGGGGGTGTTTAGCCTGAAGGAAAGGAGGCTCAGGGGTGACCTTAGTGCTCTCTTCAACCGCCTAAGAGGAGGATGTAGCCAGGGAGGTGTTGGTCTCCTCTTCCAGGCAACAAGTTACAGGAAAAGAGGAAATGGCCTTAAATTGCACCAGGGGAGGTTTAGTTTAGATACTAGGGAAAATATCTTGACCAAAAGGCTGGTCAGGGATTGGAACTGGCTGCTGAGTGAAAGGGTGGAACTGACATCCCTGACAGTCTTCAAAAAAGCCTGTCCATGTGGCACTTAGTGGATATGGCTTAATGGTGAAAGTGGTGTTGCTGAGTCAACAGTTTGTTAACCTGAATGCCAGGTGTCCAGCTGGGCTGTGTGCCAGGTGCCCACCAAAGCATTTCTCTCACTCCCCTTCTCACCTGGGCAGGATATACATCAGACAATTTACAAAGATATTGTCACAGCCTAGAAAATTACACAGCAGTCTATACTGCCATATGCTTTGCTGTATGACTGTCAGTTCCCTGAACAGAGGGACAGAGAGCCACAATCATTTTTACTGAGTAATTTAGGGCTGCAGATTCTGAATTTTACAGTAATGAATGAGGAGCAGTACAGGGGATGGTAGTGGAATGTACATCCTCTGAGGTAACTCATATTAAAGTCTGACAAACTCTTTCTTTTGAGCTTGAAGGGCTATTACACCTATTTTGGACAGGCTGAATTTTGCCAGACTGTGGCAAAGTAAAATAACTCAATGAACGATGTCTTAAGCAGCCAGAGGGCAAGACTGAACCCATATCTTGGTAAGAAGCAAATAGAAAAAAGTGAACAGAAAATAAGTTAAACATCTGGTTTTATTTCTTTTTTTCCCCCTTAGAAGTTAATTGTTTACAAGGCTCTGTTTTTCTTCAAAACTTTTGATTGAGAGGTCTGGAGCATCACAGTTATTTCTCTATAATTATTTTTATTCAAAAAATCTGAATTTTTCTGACTGTAGTTTTTAAGTTTTTTCATGGAATTTATACTGCCAATCATGGCAGTTATGGCCTATTTAACATATGCAATGCAAGAGTTAAGTACCAAGTTTTTCAAATATTTAAGTATCATACAATAGAAGGAAGTTTGTCCTGAAAAGTTATATTTTATCTTTTATGTAGTTTTATTGATAACAGTATTGAGTTATCGAGTGTTATCTTCCATTCTCATACAGATCTTGTGACCTTATAACTGACAGTATTTTTAGAAAATGTGTATGGTCCTCATGACTTTTTCCCAAAAGGTTCACAGCCTCACTTTCAGTGTGGTACTCTTCATCATCTAAACCCTACTCTCCATATGCCTTTTTTTGTTCTGTCCTTTTTGCTTAGGAGAGAGTTCTTTAAAACCTTCTGAAGGCTCCTTTATGCTTAAAAAGCAAAAGCAATATACTTTATGCCTACCTACAGCCTCATTTAAAAAAAAAGGAAGTTGCTTCCCATGACATACTGAGACCAGATGTTTCATTTCTTCCATGGCAATTAAGTCCCTTTCATAAACCAAATTTTCATACTAGATATTCTCTTCACTTTTCAACCTATTTTTCTATATCTTTTAATGAGCAGGTAGTTCACGTATCTGTATATTGCCATGCCTTGTTAATTTTTTGCTACATTCACTACCTCTATCTTATTTACATTTGATTTTAAGCAAATTAGTATCAAAGCATTTTCCCCTAAGAGAATCTGGAAGGATATTTGGTCCTGGCTGGTGGTTTTAACCATCAGAAAAAAACCTAATTAAAACAAAAATTTCTTTCTTTTCATGCATCAGGATCACATATTTTTTTGCAGCTGATTTCTACTCTCCAGAGGATGTGTTCTGCTGTCATATTCTGGTTAGTAACTTTCCTAGTGTTAACTACAATGTCCTTTATCTTACTTAATTATCTCACAGTAATAAACAAATACTTTTCAGGACAATTCTCAAATGAATGTAGCTACATGAGCATTCATTTAATTATTATATAATAGTTCTGTTAATTTATTAATTATCAGAAGCCTTGTAATGAAAATTTACATTGTTTCAATGACTTTGCACTAGAATTTTGATGTAGATTGAGCTTGCTCTTTAGAAGGGCAGATGAGGAAAAAATGACACTGAAAAATGAGGATGTATGAGCACACAAAGTTGGAAGAGATGAACATTGATAAACATTTTTCAGGAAATCTTTGATCAGAAAGTGTTCAAACTCATCTAAGATGTGCCACGTGCTATTCCAGGGGATGAAGTGGTCTTTAAAATGTGCAGAACTTTCTCAACCATGCTAATTTAGTAGCTTTTTAAAATGGAAATTTCTGAGCTGAATACCTTAAGCACTTTTTATATGTTTTACTGGAAGTGTGATTTCTTTTACTAGTAACCATATCATATATTTATGCTTCATCCTATCATATTATTTTTACTACAGCTGTTTCTGGGTTTTGTAGTATGTTACACAAAGAATATAGTTGTTTATATTAAGACTTCTTCCAATAGATGAAAAATTCCACAAAAGAGCTCAAAATATTTTTTAGTAAAAAAGCATCTCTTGCCAAAAGGTAGTTGGGTGATGTGCTTATGAATGCCCCTCTCAATTTTTTAATAGTCTATTTTTCCTATGAAGACCTAATTCAGTTGGTGATTCAGATGATGAAACTTGTAAATTAACTTAGCAAAAAAACCCTTAACAAACCACAGGAGACTCACAACAGAACTGGTGCTGTCATTACCATAATGAAAACTACAAGGTTTTTTTTGTTACATCTATAGCTAAAGACACAGTCTGTGTTTTCTGCTATTTTGTTTTATTTAAATATGGCTTTCCGGCCTTCCTCATGGGCATTTGAGAGAACAGATTAGTTCTGTATGCTAATAGTACTGCATCTGCCATTTCTAATGCTATAACAAAGTACAAACAAAGTCACCTAACTTTAATGTCAGGTGCCCTAATTTAGATTGACAGTGAAATAGTAGTGATTTGGTATGAGAGTGTGTCTGCATGCAGATGAATTTATATATTCATCCACTTACCACTTTCTTTCAGCATAGAAGAATTACATTAGGTTTACATTTGAAAAAGTAATTTTCAGTATGATACCCCAAAATCGAAGATGAAGGGCTGTGTCTGTGATGAGTGCTTCTCTTTTTGAAGTTTAAATGAGCATTACAATAGTCTGTGGAACTGTTTCCACAGATACAAATATTTCAGTGTAAAAGAAATTCCAACTGGAATTGAGGTAAAACTCCATGAAGAAAATTTTCTTAGGGTGATGCCACAGTGTGATCAACAGATAAAATTGGGAAGAGGAAAAGGAAATAAACATAAGAAAAAGAAAGAGGAGTGAAGCAGTGCACAAACTCTCTAGGAAATTAAATCATAATATCTACTGTGGTGGAATACCTTAGCAAACATTCATGAAGTTTATGAAAACTTTATGAAGCCTCCAACACATACCATGAAACAATCCAGAAAAAAAAGTTATCTTAGATCGATATTTGTAAAGATTTAGTACAGCAGTTATGGTGTCAATCAGCAATGTGGTTAAGTCTTTATAATCGTTATGTGTTCTCCTAAAAACCAGAAAAGCCTAAACAAAATACTTCCCATCTTATATTCCCAGAGTCTGGATCCAGATTCTTCTGATTTTGATTAATCATAGTTTTGAAGTGAGCTCTTTTTTTTTCTAAAATGAAGAGAGCTTTTTATTTGTAGTCCAAATACCAAATACAGGGTCTTTTCTTCATATAACATGACATGTGCATGGCACAGAAAAAGTGAAACTCTCTTAACAGTGAATTTTGAATTTTCACTGTCCCTTACTCAGCATTTCCTCATGGCTTTCTTCTTCCATATAACTTTTCAAAGTTAAATATATTTAGGATAATTAAGTTCTTTCTTAATTATAATTATTTCTCTGTTATGCTTTTGGTTTTGCATTCATTTTTCCACTAGTGTTTTTTGAGGCACTCTAGATTCTCCAAAGATGTCCATGTTTTAGAGTATTTTCACTTACACAGATAGATCTAAAGAAAAGGCATGTGCTCTCTGAAATTATAGCCCACAACATAAATTCATTGTACAAGCACTTTTACTCACATGAATCTCACTCCTTCAATATATTTCCACTCTGGATGTATGGACAGGAGAATGAGAAGGTGGAGACCAACCCCTGCACAAAGAAACTGAGTGTCCTGGTTAAAGGCAAGTTGAACATGAATCAGCAGTGCCCTGGCAGCCAGGAAGGCCAACCCTGTACTGGGGGACATTTCACACAGCATCACCAGCCAGACCAGGGAGGGGATTGTGCTTCTCTGGAGTGGCCTCACCTCGAGTCCTGGAGGCAGCTTTGGGCACCACAATATAAGAAAGACATGAAGCTATTAAAGAATTTTCAAAGGAGGACCACGAGGACGGTGAAGGGTCAGATGGGAAGCCATAAGAGGAGCAGCTGAGGTCACTTGGTCTGTTCAGCCTGGAGAAGAGGAGACTGAGAGGGGACCTCATCACAGTCTGTGCCTTCCTCATTAGGGAAAGAAGATGGGCACACAACAATCTCTTCTCTGTGGTGACCAGTGATAGGACCTGAGGGATTGACCTGAGTGTGTGCTAGGGGAGGTTTAGGTTGGGTATTAGAAAAACTTCTTTACCTGGAGGGTGTTTAGGCACTGGAACAGGCTCCCCACGTCAGTGGTCACAGCACCAGGCCTGACAGAATACTCAGAACTCAGGGGTGTTCTGAATAGAGCCAGGAGTAGAATTTTGATGATCCTTTAAGGTTCCTTGTAGCTCAGGTTATTCTATGATTCTAATACAGGATGAATTGGGGTGTTGTTGCAGAGGAACTTATCACTTGCACTGATGTTTTGATCTGCAGACAGCTCCATGTGTGATTACTGTCCACTCGGGACACCCCAGGATAGCTCGGTGTTCGCGGTCAGGGTTCCGGACAGCCCGTATATCGGGGTGTCCCAAATGGCCCTCCTGCAGGGCACGTGCCGCTCCTGCCTCAGCCAGAGGATTTATTTGCCACTTCGACCTGGCAGCCTGCCTCGGGGGCGGCAGGTGGAAGCCTCCCAAAGCACCAGAGTTAAAAGCAAGTCCCAGAGAGAAGGAGGGAGAGATGGGGCAAGTCCAGCAGGGAGGAAGTTTATTGCAGGGGAAGTCCAGGGTGCTCTCCGAGTACAAAACAGTCTAAAACGATGTTTTATACTACACAGAACAGGGGCGGGGAAAACCATAACAACGAATAGAGAACCAGCAAGAAGTAACAGACATTTGGGAACAACAAGTCAGAACACACTAAATAGGAGGGATTTCACAGACATCCAATTGCCATCGAGGTAGACTAGAACTTTCCAGAAGAGGAGGCTGGGTTCTCCCCAGCTCTCCCCGCCCAGTACACCCCCCGGGCTGCTCCAACACGCCTCTTGGGTGGTTCAAATCTCATCCTCCTCCTCCTGGGCATTATCTGACCCAGTGTCACTCAGCCATTGGATGGCTAGGGCTTAAGTGACAGGAGGAGACTGAGCCCTATGAGGCTTGGACACCACCACACTAACTGATAGGGAATACATGTTTCCCATAATAATTTTAGAGCTTCTTGGACTTAAAATAGAGAAAAGAGTGCTAGCTGATAAAAGCAGAGCTACTATCCCATCATCATTATTATTTTATTTATGAGCTCCAGCTTTTTTATTTGAAGGCTGATAAAGTTGTGAATGGTGCAAAGTTCATATGCAGCCAATCAACTGAATCATATTCACCGATCACAAGAGATTATTTAGGAGGTTTCAGGGAATCATTGGATCATTTAGGCTGTAAAATACCCTTATGGTTGTCGAGTCCAACCCCAAACCTAACATTGCCAAGTCCACAACTAAACCATGTCCTTAAGCACCGTGTCTGCACAACTTCTAAATGCCTTCAGGGATATCGATTCAACAACTTGCCCAGGCAGCTTGTTCCCGTGCTTGACATTGGATGGTTGTTTATTAAGAACTGACAGCTCTAGCAACAGTACAAATAAATTATTTACATTGTTTCAGATTTTTAAAGAGGCATAAAAATATATATTTCAATATAGGTTTTGGAAGTGAATTTTTTAAATACCTCTATAAAATCATCAGTTTTCATGTATATAGTTTTGTACCACTTGTAGCGTGTTAGATATTGTAGATTACATCTGTTTTGTAATACACTCACCAGTTCTCAAACTCTGCCCACAGAAATATCCGTTGCCTCTAGAACCATTGTATTTTTAATCAATTTTATCAGTAGAAACACAGCTGACATTGAGCCTGATAGAGCTTAGTAGCTTCATAACCTCATAAACCCTAAATTTCATTTAAGTACCCTTTCTTGGAGAATCTGTTTAATCAATCATAATTGTAAAACAATTACCAGAAGTTTTCTCAGAAATATTCCTGTGATTATAGATTCTTCACTTCCATTACCTAATTATGAATAATTTAACTTGTGAATATATTTTGTCTTAGAATGACTGCTAAAGAGTCCTTAGATCATGTTCTGCTCTCAGACAAAGTGAATAATTTTTAAATTAATCAATTAATTTAGTGATTTTTACTATCACTAATGTTTTTCCATATAATACATTAGTAGCCCAAATTCTCATCTGCTGTGGTAAATCCTGAAAATATGAATAAACTGTTTCCACAACCAGGATTAGCACAAATGCATCTGTCATGTCAGCAAATCAAACAAAACGCCTCACCATCCCATGTGTGGGACAGACACGTATGGCATACCAATATCCTTGGGGTGTGAAGTCAGTCCTGTAGCTCAGTCTAGTTGGATATATTCCTAATGACCTACTGGATCTCTGGTGTTCAGGTGGAGTTGCTGTTCTGCAGTAATTCACAAGGAAGAGGAGTAGTCCAGTGGCATCACCATTTATCTTCTGTTTAAATCTAACTGGATTGTGATTGAGCCAGTGTTGCTAAATCTGACAACTGCCTTGGAGGGACTAGAAAAATTACTGAGATACTGATTTTTTCTGAGTTGCTCCATATTGACATTGCCCTGGAGAGTGGTTTTACTAGTAGAATTTCCTGCTTTCCCAGTTATTTGGTTAGTACTGAAAATATGATCTGTTAAAGGAAAACTCAGAAGTTCCTTGGAAAATGCCACCTTTCCTTAGTAAAAACAGCAGTTCAGTGATCTGCAAGTCTGGAAGCTAGATCACATCCTTAGTCAAAGAAGTTCAACCAAGTAAATTAAAAAAAATCTGGCACCAGTTATACATGCTATTCTCAAAACATGGCTATGGAAAACCCAGCTCAAATGGAAAAAACAGTGGCTTTGTCTTTTGGATAAAAAATGTAGACTAACTTGCATTGCAAAATTAATTCAGAAATGCAGAAAACTTTAAATAGCTGTTGTTGCATACCAGTTTCAAATGACAGTAAAATCAGTTTGGTTATCAAAATCAAATTAATTTTTTTACATAAAGAATCTAGTTTTCTTCTTTCTAGTCCTGCTTTCAGTAATTTCAATTTTAACAAGCTGAAAATGGCAACTTTGTACATAGAGCTTTAAACTTCACTCAGTATTCAGTACCCATTTTTAGTAATAATGACGTCCCATAATTAAGCAAAGACATATTACTCTCTAAAAAAGTTACCTCCTAGGCTGTGCTCATAGGAATTATTGATGATTTCAACCTGTTTGGTAACAAAACCCAAATGATGGTGATTGTTAATTTCAGATAAGTGCCATAATAATGATATTAAAGTTTTAGTTATTATTTCACTTTAAACTCCACAACATAACTCCCAAAATGATACCTCATCTAAAAAAAATATATATACCTATAATGAATGCTTGACTATCCCTAGTTCCTAAAATTGTATCTACACTGGAAATGTACTGGCTTTAAAAAATCTATTTACACAAAGGCAATCACAAAATCCAAAATCTATTATAATACATGTTTTTGCCCATATCAAATAAAATATTTAGAAACTGGCTTACCCTTTATTCAGGGAGATGTGTCATTATTAAAAATTAACTTCAGAATTTAGGACATAAATATGGCTTTTACCTGAATGCAAATTTTATGAAGGTTAGATATTATAATCCATGTTATTTTAATAGAGAAAAAATATGACAATAAAAAAACCTGTGTGTGGAACTATTCAAAGTTTAGATAGGTGAGATTTTGCCTTTCTTTGCCCTGTTTTTCTTTTTAAGATGAAAAGGGGTTTTTTTAGTTTACAGTGTAGTCACTATATGAAATACCAGTCTAACAGAAACAAAGGTGTCTGAAATGTGTATTTTCTTATTTTGATATTTCATATATGACCATGATTTGGTCTTAAAGACAGGATACAATGTACTTCACTGATTAAAGGGATATTTTCCCTGGTTATTGTATATCACAACTTTCAAAGATTAATTTGCCATTTTTAATTCAGTCTGGAAATTGTCCTAATACTGAGGAAAATAAACATAATGGGGAAAAAAAGACAAACAACTGAATATTGAATTTCTCTATGGCATTCAAAGAAGAAAACAATACTGACAATACAACACATCTTTCTCATAGGAATGACTAGATTTTGGGAAAGGGTGGGCTGAAAAAAATAGTGACATAGTTGTTCATTCATTAACCTCAATTGTCTTGTAAGATCATTAAATTTAACAAGACCAGAAAGACAAGAATGAACAAGAGAATTAGTGAATAGGAAGCATTTTTCAGAAGTATTCCCAAATGATTTCTATGAGATTGGATGGGGTGTTAGCTTTCATCCTCCCATAAAAACAGATTTAGTCTTATTTTTCATTAATTTAAATAGAATTTTTCTTCTATAGAACAAGAAGGACTTTTTTGCCAGAAAGATAATTTTAAGTATGAATTTTCTCAAATCATCTATAAAACAAACCCATCAAGACTTTCAGCTTAACTTCTACCTCATGGCACTAATCAGATGTATTTCTGTACAAAACCTTAAAACACAATAGAAGTTTCTAGAAACTAAACATTTTCTTTCTAGCAGGAAACACAAAGAATAATTTTGCATCAGATTTTGCAGAAAACGAAAGCTGGTGATCAATGAATTGAAAGTGAAGGCTAACCATGCAAAGGACAGTGTTCAATTAGTCATATGCAAACAAAGAACAACTCTCGATCTGAATGCACCAATAATTTTGGCCTAATTTTCCAGTATTTAAGGAAAACATAAAAATGCTAAGGAGTGAAACTTTAGTTAATAATAAAATAGTGTGCAAGATGGTTTATTATATATTTAAAGGAAAAAATTCCGAAATAAAATTAATATAAATATTTAATATTCTCTTAAGATGGGAAGGCTGTTTGACAAAAGCAAAATAAATAGCTAATAAATGTTAAAGAGACAACCAAATTAAAAAAAAAAACAAAAACCAACGAAGTACAATACTATCTTACCTGTGACAGAACAGAATAATTTTGGTATAGAATTAAAAGTTTTATTTATTCAACTCAAGATTCATAGCTATTAAAGTACAAAAATCTTGTAGCAGATGGCATCTTAGTTTGCCAGAAAAAAATCATAACAAATCAAAGGAAGATGAGTTAGGTTAGAAGTAAGGAGTATGTTTTTATTCAGTATGAAACAGACTAGACTGAAAACTTCTGATAATGGCCATGACATCTTTTTTCACACTTTTAGAACTAAAAACATAAGTTCATGAGTTTGACATTTTTGTCTTTTGCTAAAATGTCACATTTCAGTACCTATAAAGATACACAAACAACAAAAAGCTTTATTGGAAGCTATTAAAAATTTACATTAAATGAAATTTTATTTTCCTGGGAGAAAATGAAATAAAATAATAGTTTCTAACAACATAAACATATTTTTCAGAATTTCATTTCTCAGAGCATTTCAGTCTTTCTGTTTGTACCTTACCTGACATGAAGCCAGATGTAGAAAACTCAAAATTATTTGCAAAATTGAAATTGTTTACTCTACACTGCTTTCAGTAATTTACTTAGAACTATTGCCAAGATTAAAAAATATTTCTTATTTCTTATGAAATATAAATATGCAGTATATTGCATACCTGAGCAAGCCTGAAATGAAAACTGAGGTGCAAAATGCTGTTGCCAAATAACAGAGGAACCAGAAAATAATTTACAAAATCTATGAATGTAGTTGGCCTCTGTGATAGTGTCAGTTTTTATGTATGACAAAGGAAATACTAATGTAACAGAAAATAAATGAGAAAGCAGAGTAATTTTAACGTTGCAAATCACTATCTGTTTCTTAATATGGAGATGGAAAATATGGAAAGGAGACAGAAACACACTGCCTGGAGAATATTATCTAGTAAAATTACCCTTCCCTAGCTTGAGTAAAACAGAAAAAGCAAAAAACACAATAATGGATTTGAAGTGTTTTGGGGCAAGAAAAAATTATTGGAACAACTATTGCATTTAAATCAACACAGATTTTCACTTATTCCAAGGTACTGGGACGTTAGAGTATCATATCATAACAAAAAATCCCTGGTATTTATAATCAGTACTCAGTTACTACAAGTGAGAAATTCTTTGCCTTGACTGAGTCAAGTTCAGACTAGAAGTGTGGTTTTGTTTTTCCTAAACATTGTAGTATTGCTGGAACAATCTATTCTAATTGTATTCCAAATGCTAATCCAGTAGCATTTTCTGTTGATCAAGTATGTGCAAAGTACATTTATATTACAAATATCTGTTTACTGTGTCTGTGACTATAGACTTCATTTAAAAATATGCAATGAATATGGTTTCTGTTTCATAAATATTATGTGTCCTTATTGGCAAATTAACATTCCACTTAAATCACCTTCATTTACCACAGATCTATGTTTTAAAAATTTGATCAAACCTAAATAGTAGTTTCACAGTTCATCTCTTGGAATACTGCATTCCTTGAGTCTAAGTCAGAACGTGATGGAGACTGGAATAAATATGACCCTTAATTGCTTAAATCAACCCAATCATCTAGTGTTTCATATATGAAAAGAAAAAGTTATATTAAATCTGAGCATAATTTGGCAATTCATCTGAACATATTTTAACAATTTATATAAACACAGTGGATTTGGATAAAATGAACAAAATATACCTATTGCTGTTCAGAAGCTTAGGGCCTGACATGAACTTGCACACCCATGTTCAGTGTGGTTTTAGGATGTAGGGTTCTGCAGGTTCCATACACTTTGCACACAATAAGGCTATTCAATGTCCATAAATGTGTTGTTGCAATGATGGTCATGGTTCTCTCTGAGCCTGCCAAGTAGTGTAAAAATGGATCCTGCTGAGACTGCATAATGGCAGATATTAAAAGAGTGAAGATTTTAATTTAAAGGGGGAAGCTTTCTGGAGGCTTGAGCTTAGAAACTAGACTAAATCTTTCCTATTCAAAGAGGAATTGTACTAGTTTCAAAGTACCTAATTGTCAGTATAGCCCACTGTGTCAACAATTAGTAAAGAGGAATTCCAGAAAAACTAGACCCCGGCCTGCCAATGTAAGTACCATCGTAACTTTTTCTGTTCTAGACATCATATAACTACGATTTATTGTGAAAATTGTAAACTGTAAGCTCTCTGTGTATTACTTTTTCTTGTAGAAATAAGCAGAATTAATAAATGATATTGTGTAAAGAAATAGATTTTTTTAAAAAAATTAGTAACTTCACAAAATATGAAAATGTCTCTATATACTTTTTTTTAGTCAAAGGAAAATACTTGCCAAAAGAAGAATTTATATCACTATCAAATGCAACTTTTAGTTCTACTACTATAAGGCTTCATAGAACCAAAAATCAATTCCTTTGCAGTCTGTCTATATCAACTAATAGCAATTAGAGTGTATAAGGCTTCATAAAACCAAAAATCAATTCCTTTGCAGTCTGTCTATATCAACTAATAGCAATTAGAGTGTAACTAGTATTAGTAGGATAACTTGTGTTAATAACTGTCTGTGAACAGGTCAACAAAAAGTTGATGATAGCACTGACTCTTTAAAAGACTAATTTTTCACAAAGGTTTTCTGTATTTATATTTAATCTAACAGCAGAATGAATGTATTACACATATAGCTTAACAGCTGTATTTCAAGCTGAGTCCAACTGTCAATTAAGGTGGATTCTGCTTTCAAAGTTATGATATGTTAGTGGTTTCTTTTCCTGGAATTAAAGAGTCCACTTGGCAAGATTAATAATGACTGGTGAGACATGATACAACTTGCCCACCAGCACATTAGGGTTATTCCCTCCCACTTTACTTTAAAACAAGTAATATTGCTCAGTGTAAATGAATATTCAGCTTCAATTGTGTGCATTATGAAAGGTAAATTGTTTGAGCTACCTGAACACAAACATCATTTCTGTTGTTTTCTGCCATGCATTGTGCTCCATGACAACTAAAGAGATTCATCCTGAAACAGAGAGAATATTTTCAAATCACATGTGTAGCTGAAGAAGACAGATAGAAGGTGTAATAGATTCACTCTAAAGGTAGGAAAGTTCAGTAATGTGGGCTTTCTTTCATTGTTCAGTACAAAACCATGGTATTTCTGATTCAGTCCCTTCAGTACTTGAAAGAAAATGGAGAATTCATATTTCATAATATGCCATACCATGATGTAAACATGTCTTGCATGTGTTTCAGCTTGCTGGGTTTGGAAGCTATTAGCAGCTTGCTGCTGTTAGAATGGAGCAGCAGAATTGTCCTTTCTGTTAAAATAAATACCTTTCTTCTTACCATTGAACATGTAGAAAACAGCCGCTGTATTCTTGTTTTTATCATCTCAGCTCATGCAGGTCAGGAAATATCCATTCTGGGAGATACATAAGCAAAAACACTACACAAAAAAAAAAGAAAAAAAAAAGATGCAGAAAATTTTATGTTCACTGTCTCTCTCTCTTATGTGCTATTTTCTCTGTAGAAAATATGCTAAACTGCTATTCATTATGTAAATCCAGGTGCATTCATTAAAAGTAGAAATTATGGCTTTGAAATAGCTTTAAAATAAAGAAATAGTTATGGTATTCTGAATTTCTTTCTTTAGCTATAAGAGAAATACTATTCAGTGGCAATGAAGACAGCACAAAATTTGGCAGCTCAGCTCAGTGTAGCCTTTAGCATAGCCATGCAAGTTAAACTCAATCATAGATCCATTGCCCTTCAGGTTCTTTCTCTAAGATTAGGCTAACAGCACTGCTGTAGTCCACACTTCTCCAAAAGATAAATACTTTAGAAATTGCCAGGTACTCTGAGAACATAGCTAACTATGATTTGAAAGCAAGACACAAATACATATTTAATGGGGTTGAAGTGATTTTCAAATGTGTTTAGTTCACTTTGTAAGACATGCTTTCAATGAAGGTTAACAACTTTCACTGCCATTATCTGGATGGTGAACATTAAATACCTTCACTCACATGCAGAACATTACTGCACCAAATGCAAGAAAAGCTCTAGTTCATTTAATTTCCCCTTATCTTCACAGGAGGTTAGTTTAAGGCTAGAGATAAGCAAGGTTTAGGGTTAAAGATATATTTTGAAGAAATCCAAGCAATGACTTGGGGGGGGGGGGGGGTGTCACACTTTATT
>VXAC01001205.1:0-64533 GCA_013399225.1 Rhipidura dahli | reverse complement strand
TTTTTTTTTTTTTTTTTTTTGGTTTTTTTTTAGTTATTGTGCAGAGAAGATTCTTCATTTCTAAAACAGATCTCCTTACGGCTTTCCTCCCTTATTGTTTCAGGTAAAAGTGCCAATATTTCTTTTCTCTTCTTCATTGTCTTTCTAAACGAAAATCTTTTTAAATATTTCAAAGTAAATTCAAAAAACCAAACAACCAAAAACACATACACAGAAAGGAGTTCAAAGAAAGACCCAATCACTTAGGCTTTCTCTGGGAAAGTAAAAGATTCAAATTAAAGCTCATTGCCTTACAATCCAAAGACCTGATCTCAGTGCTGTGCTTGTAAGTACAATAAGTAATTTTAGCTACTTCTTGTCTCTACTTCAGTAGAAGAATGAGCTACACAAATTTGTTTCTTCCCACTACACCCTTCGTGAAAGTCTTAGGCATGTAGCTACCAATGATTCAGAACTAAGGATGAACAGAAAAATCTTAATTTTTGACACGTGTTTATTCTAAGATGCAAATTTTGCAATATTTTTTATTTCTTATTTCAGGCTGAGCCAGCTCAATACACAAATAATATTTTTGTTCCTTATTCAGAAACTTAACCATTCCTGTATATTTTCACAGAAAGCAAGAAACCTGACTTAGAGTTACCTACAAGTTATTACTCCCTGTACTATTTCCACTAGTTACTCTACTTTTTATTCAAGGAAGTCTGTCATTGTATGCAATAAGTCAGCTTTTCTTCTAGAGGAGGGATGGTCCATGGTCACTGTAGTTGCTAGTTAGAGGCTTTCTGTGGCTAATGTAAGCCAAGGAGGTGTGACACAATTCCACTGAGAATAAGAAAAATTAGTTAATTTATCTGCTTTAAAACTATTTTTTCAGAGGGTACAATATGACCTTGTCATGAGTGCACTTACAAAATGTTTTGTAATCTCTAGTAGAAAGTGTGGAAATCTTTTACATTCTAATCTATATTTACATTTTGCATTTACATATAATAGATCATAGCCTTACTAGGTAAAAGTGCATATAGACAGCATTTACCCATGAGCTGGTGTAATTACTCAGAAACTTTTACTTAGAATTTCAGTCATAAGTATGTGCAATCAGATACAAAAAAACAGGAAAACATGAGAAAGAATAAGGTGCTTTTGAAATTATGCACCCTTATATGGATTTACTACATGGGCACTTATAAATGGAACTTTCAACATGCCTCAATTGCAGACCCATCAGGAAAAGACTTGGAAATAGGATAATATAAAGCCTCCTATTTTCTTATCTGTAATACTTTAATTATAAAATAGTTTACTACATTCACTCATTAAAAGTATTCTCTTTCAATTGTATTTTCCTAGACAGAAAAGCATTGTCAGAGTGCCACATCAGCCCCAGAAGTACTGTTGGAGCTCGTTCTTTTTTTACAGGGATAAATTATATACTGAAAAACAAAATGTTATAGTATGGAAATTAAAGATTTGCTTTTCTTGCCCCTCCCTTGAGGAGAAGAATTTATGAAAAAGAGCCCTCATATGTGAGCTATTATAATAATTTGAACTGTACATTACTAGTTTGAGAGGAAAAAAAACCTATAAAGAAATACAGATACAAAAGCATTTGCATTATGGAGCAGTTAGAAGTTGATGGAAGTCATGTAAAATAGGATAAAACAGATCATTATAGCTGAATGAATGTACTCACAATTATCACTAAATATGAATTCTATGGGAGAAATAAATATCATACTCCTGAAACAGTAGCTTAGCTGTATTCCTTTCACTTCTTGGGCCATTTGCGGTATACTTTTGTTGCAGTACAGGATTTTCTGTTTAAAAATTAAAATCACCTGATGAAATAAAAATTCTTATAATGAAAGAGCTCAGACATAATTTTATTGTCTCTGATCTGAGAATATAGTGCTCCTGTTGAAGAAGACTTTTCTCCTGCATTCTTTTTCTGATGCTGTCACGGTTGATAAGAGATAATGAAAAAAGTATTAACTGTATTATATGCTCTCCATTAAGATAGAACCTTCCTATTTGGGAAGTATTGAGCTTCATTGAGTTCAACTGCAATTCAGGACTGCATTTTTAAAACCCATCTTTGTTACCTACTTGGGAAAGCTTGTTGTCTGCTTTTTATGTAACACTTGCACACAAGCTTTGGATTTTATTCTGAGAATTGATTTTTTTTTTTAATACCAAAACCATTTATATCCCTGAGATAACACAAAAGTACTTCTACCGCTGTATTTTTTTCAGCAAAGCAAAGCTAATAAATGTGAAATCCTCTCTCCACACTCAAGATATCAAGGTAACGTGGATACATTTGAAAAATTGCTCTAATACATCTGAAAATACAAAAATCAATAAGCTATAAAAGCTAAAAAGCTTCTTCAATTTCATCCCCTTATTGCTCAGCATAGGTGGCCAGGGCATTGAGAACAGTCCAAGGTTGCAAAAAAGTTGTTATACATCTAGTGTGCATGGTGGAGAATATAAGAAAAGCCTACGCAAGCCTGAATGCACACTTTGAGATAGAGAAGGGAACCAGCAATGGCCTTCAGGTTCTTGCACATTTGATCGAAGACCTGAGAGTGTGCTTGAGGGATTCTGCAGACACAGCTGTAGCTCATGTCATCTTTATATGAACAGAAGATAAACCCTTTAAGACTGATTTCTAGGTTTTGTCCTTGTGTCTTTTTGGGCAGAGAAACTTCCAATTTTTTTTAAATTTTAAATATGATCAGAAATTAAAGTCATAAAGCTGCCTGAGCAAGTAATTTTTTGATTTTTTAAATGAATGTCTTTATTTCCAAAGTAAAGATACAAATATACATTTTAGATTGTCTGTGTTTTGAAAAATAAAATCAGAAGAAGAAAAAGAAAATAAGAAAAAAAGCGAAATGCAACACTTGAACTTTCTTTCTTCTTTCTGAACATAGATGTAAACCCACTTCCAGCAGAAGAGTACAGCTGGTCCATATCCTGGTGGCCTTTTCACAAGAGAATTGAAGACTGCTACTATACTAACATCCCATCCTGGAAGTTGTAAAACTAGATCAAGAAGCTTTTGCAAAGTGTTTATTGGTGGGGGTGGGTTCGTTGTTGTTGTTGTTGTTATTATCTACACATAAAATAGATAAGAAATCAGAAGGTTGCCAAACAGGATATTTTAACTGAGATCCACCACTGGACTTCAGCTAAAACCTCTTTTAATAAGATTCATATGGAATGTTAGAGGTCTGTACACAGAAAAAGTAAAGGGAGAGAGTGTCACTGGTGTTTAGCCTGGTCTCTGAACCCTACTGCTTCAATTTCCCATAGTAGCCAGGCAACTGCTTCAATGTGTGCCACCTATCACGCTTCCCAGGAAATCTTGCATCATACTGGGAATTGTCCAGTAAAAATTTTCCCCTGCATTCCCCTTGCTCTCTCCTCTGTGTCTCTAAATTAGAGTGAGGATGAGAAAGTGGGGACACAGCCTTGCATTTTAGTATTTATTAATACTACATGGAAGTATTATTGCATGGATTCTTAGAAAAAATCCACTAAAATTACCCAGTATATACAGTTTGAGGGAATATTCATATGACAGAAAATAAATCAATCCTTGACACTCTATTTAAGTAAACTCATCTTGGTCAGAGCACACAACTAATTTGAGCAGTTGCTGCTTTGAACCTGGAGGTGAGAAGTCATTATCAGTTATGCTTTATGCTATTTATTATATACTGTGACAATACAGTCCTGCCATTCTTTCTCATACTCGCTCAGTCAAAATTCCCTCTCAGCTTTCAAATTATGGATATAATTATGCTTATATAGTCTATTCAAAAACAGCATAGACAACCAGTTGAAGAAACTCCCAACACACACAGAGAAACCAGATCATGAGATCTTTCCAGCATTATGGCAAGATATGAATAAACAAGCACTTGACAAAGTGTGGTCTGAATGACAACACTGATGAGATGTTGTTTTCCTGAGTTAAGGACTTAGAGAGATGGGATACATGTCAGTGAAAGACTGCAAAAACATACCACCTTTTCATATACAGCCCTCAGATTCAGAGGCACAGAATTTGAACAAAGCCTTCAGAATAAATCCCAATAATGTATCGTATTTTATAATTGAATAATGCAGTACATTTAAGGAAGGGTTGTCAAGCATAGGAACTGGCTGCCAAAGGAAGTGATGGAGGTTCCATCTCTGGAGGTATTTAAAAGGCATGTAAATATGGTACTTAGGGACATATTTTGGCGGTTCTGTGTTAGGTTAATAATGTTTGGGCTCAAAGATATTGAAGGCTTTTTTCAACCTAAATGATTCTGTGATTTAAAAACTGGAGAACACTGGAAGCTCAAATATTTAGGAATGGTATTTTGAAGGAATAAATAAGCAAAGCCAAGGAAGTAGAATGAAACATGAGATGAAGGGGCGAAAGAGAATAAAACACAATTTGGATATACCAGAAGAACCCAACTAATTATATATAAGAGTACTAATGCCAGGTTGTTTAATTAAAGACAATGCTAGAAAAGGAAACACAGAGTGATCTAAGCATTGATACAATTAGCCTGGAAATCACCAGTAGAGTGAGGATTGGAGATTATGGTATGAAAAATATCAGAGGTCTGAAATGATCAGATCTCCAAAAGTATTGAAGAATCTCTGTTTATGTGATCGACAAAGGCTTTATTTTTTCTGGACATGGATGTATTCTTTAATTGCTTTGAAGGCAATAGGACATGATGGCCTCAGGAATTTTTCTCTACTTCAGTAACTTATGATAAAATGCTGATTGAAATGGATTTATACTGAGAAGAAAAGGCTAAATTTATAATGCTCTCCAAAATCCTTCATATATAGATCACTGAGTATAGACTGTTGTTTGAGATATTGAGAATTTGCCTAGTCTTTTGAATCTGGGCAGACATTTTTGTGATGTTACCATTTCCTACCAAAGCCAGAAGTTTAATTTTACAATAGATTATAGAAAAAAACAGAAGAAGTACATCTATTACAAAATATATTTTATGAAACAGGAAACCTGACATATTGCAAATGTCAATATTGAGCTGTGAACAAAATTCACAAGAGTTAAAGTGGGCTTTTTTAGAATGTATGTTTTACAACATTGTAACTTTATGTTTGGTTTGGTTTGGTTTTTTTAACTCAGTGTATGATGTTTGAATTGCCATTTTATAAATTATTTTAAGATTTAAAATTTCTGTCAGAAAGCAGGAGTATGTGATTTTCTAAGCACAAAGTATATTTTAAAATTTGCAGTAAAGTATATATATATATATATTTTTTAAACACTCAAAGTCTTCTGAATACTCTAGTATGTACAATGTCACTATGTGGTGTCTATGTTCTAGTTTTATTCCTTTTTTTTTTCAATTTAGTGTTTCTCAGACCTAGTTACACTCAACTTTTTCTTAGTGTCCTGAGAATAAAGGTCAAATAAAAGGTCAAGCTTATAAGAAAGGCAAAGAAATAGGCAAAAATTTGATTGAACTACGTGACTAACAGATAAGTAACCAATACAATATTGACCCAGGCCTTTCAAGTGGATGTGGGAATATATTCTGGCAAGATTTGTAAAAGCAGATCATAGCTTCCCTCTAAGCAATGATTCATTCCTAGACCTGTATTTAGAAGTTTATGTACTGTCAGTCAATGGCTTTGAGAAACCTAAAATAAGGGATCTATGCCTTATTATGTAATGGCTAGTCTATATCCTGCAAAATATACTGTAGGGTACAGAATTTTTCACTTATTACTATCTTATTTTAAATGAATTAATGTCCTGTTTTTCTTATAGAAATCATATATGAAAATGCTTGTGTGTGTTTGTGTACTAAATTGTCCCTTGTAGCAGATAAGCAAAACCACCAGGAATTTGGTACTATTGATTTAAAACAATTTTAAAGGTCACCTGAAGAAAAAAAAGAAACCTGTGCTTTTTACTGTTCCTTTATGCTTTACAAAGGTGATTATATTCAGGTTTTGCTTGTTTGTTTGCTTTTTCTGCTGCATTTTTCCTTGGAATCCTGTTATTTACTTTTATTTCTTTTCAGGGAAGCCTATGAAGAACAAAATACTTGTATGGCAAAATGACATGACAGCAGCTAGAAACCCAACCAGCATTTCCAGCATCCTTTAATTAAAGAATGTAAGTATACAATCAGTAAAGTTTTCTGGAAACTCTGCTTCTAATTTCAGCCTGTGTCTTTAAAACTGTGTCTTCCTGTTACATCTGTATAATCTTTGTAGCAACTAACTGTAAAATGTATAATCATTCACCCACTGGACAAGCTGAAAAAACCCTGCTTCCTACATGCTCAGTCTCCTGGTGTCCTAGAAATATGCAAAATAATTTATGTCTACTTGCACTGCTTCATTTTTTGGTGACAATAGGCTTCCCACAGGAAGACAGATTAATTCAAGAAGACAGAATTAGCTAACAACATTGGGGTTTTTCCTGCACTGCAATCTGAATTCAATAACTTTTGGTCCAGCAGAACTGGTTGTACTGATGCACAATAGTTTGTGGAATGAACACCATACATTAGCTTATGTAGAAATCTTCCCAAAAGCAATTGGGCAGTTTTCATGCTTTTTTTTTAATAAGAATATTCAAAACTCCATAAAATTATCTAACATGGGACAAATCACCCAGTGATACTTCTCATATGAAACTCTTCCATTCTCAAGCAGCATAGAGAATTTACTTGTACTGAAGTATTTCATATTATGTTTTTCACAAGAGCACGTAATTAATCATCTTGATACAGTAACAAAAAGCACTTTTTCCAATTTAAAAGTTTTTTTCTTTTTTTCTCTTTTATGGTTTCTTCTTAGTAAAAGGAATTAAAATCATAAATGTGTCTGATAATGTTGAAATACTACATATGCTTATTAATTTGTTCTCTTAAAATCCCTCTTGCTGCAAGAAAAATATTAGAAAGCATTTGCTACATAAGGGAAGAATTTGAAGGAATGAATTTGCAGTTAATTTCATGAAGAATAAGCATGATTTTTCAATACTTTTCATGATATTTCCACTATAAACTCAGTTTTTTAATCAAAGGTCCACACCATAAAGCTGATGAATGCTCTTATAAAAATTATAGTCCAGGAAAATATTGGCAATCTTCATTAAGAAAGTGAATTCTATTTTATATGTGCTTTATTATTTGTGGTAGGTGGATAATTAAAAGAGTTTTGTTATTGTTCTGGAAGTCTGTCTCTATAAAGGAACTTCACAGAATAAGGGTAAAAGCAAAATCAGAAAGTGTTCCACATACTTCTTAACTATGTATTTGTTTGCATTTTCACATATGAAAATGTTTCAAGGACATACACAAATTTTTCTTTTTGCATGACTTGTATAGTTTTTATGCAGTTACTGTCTTTGAAAAGAAACTCATTCATGTATAAATATAAGTGCCTATACAAAATTTACAGTCTTGGAGGACACATTTAAACTTTAAGATATTCTGGAATTTACTATAAAATCAGAGATAGAATTTAGTATTCTTGACAGATTCCCGTTTCAATATTAAGACTCTTGCCTAAGTTCCTCTACAATTTCTCATGTGTAATATGTTTGGTTAAATTCAGCAATATTTTAAAACCCTCTTTTTCGAATACAAGAAACAATTTATTGTGTAAGCAGCCTCATTATTGGCAATGCACATATTTCAGTGGGAGGGGCTATACAGTGAAGGCTAAGATATCAGCTATTAGACTGTTAATCTCAACAGAGAAATTCTGGTCTTAGCAGGAGATTTTGGTATCCATGGAGATGGAAGACCTTATACATATGTAAGATGAATGTCTTAACCTTGAATCTGGAAATGGTTCCTATTTATATGATTTTTTTTTTCTTTCTTAATGTAAAAGCAACACAGTAGTTTTGAAACATCTTTTAGCAATGGTTACAAAGAAAAATATGCTATTAAAAGAAAAAAAACCTCTTAGGAAAGGCATAAAAACCAATGTGAAGTAATCAAATAAGCCAGTATCAAATTCTTGCTTCCTTTATTATTGGGATTCTTGTTTCTAGGACTTCTAACCACAGACATGCTCATGTCCCTATGATGTATTTAAATCACTATGAAGCAAACTTTTGTATCATTGTTTGACCAAGACAAAAGGCTTCTGTTCATAGTCCGAAAAAATGAGAAAGACAAATCTTTTACACATCTTTGAATTTTACCCATGTTTACATTTACTGAGATTGCTATCTAGGTTGAATGCATACAAGCAAAATTTTCTAGTTTTCTTCAGTCAGAAATAACCCTAAAAATCTGAAGAACTTAAATATTTCCATAATCTTTTTATTCCTGTAAATACATACAGAATTACCATTAGTATAATGTGACAAACAATAGATTTTCTAAATGTATTGGAAGGAAAGAATAATATTTGATGACTAAGGTGAAAATGTGTTCACAGACCACAGTATCAACTGTGGTGACCATTGAAAAAAATTGGTTAGAAATAATAATTGCATGCATATAGACACCTGATATGCTCACAGTTCATTACCAACAATGGGAAATTAAATTGTTAGATGACCTTTACTATATGGCAACACTTTATTAGGCAAAATAATTTTTGATTTGTCTTAGTACTTTAGAATTCAACAGGAATGATCAGGCATATATATTGTTTAAAAGCTGATGATCACAGAATCCCGAACTATATCAGCAACTTTTTCAATCAATACCTTTTCTTTATTAAAATCAGCAAATAAA
Organism: Rhipidura dahli; assembly: GCA_013399225.1. NCBI lineage: Eukaryota > Metazoa > Chordata > Aves > Passeriformes > Rhipiduridae > Rhipidura > Rhipidura dahli. The sequence goes on along the minus strand of VXAC01001205.1, from coordinate 55,768 downwards.
CAAAGTCACAATAATGCATTCCATGGCTGGTGGGAACTGTTTCCTCTTGGCCATTGCTCTCTTCTTCATTACACTGGACAATCTTATAAAGCTGCAGCAAACAGTTTGTGAGTTTCAGCAAAGTCAGATATACAATTAAAACTTTTCAACCTTTCTTGTGCTTTCTGTGTTTGCCTCTGAGTCATAGTGTTCTAATTAGAACACCATGCAAAGCAAGATTTGAAAGGAAAGAAACAGAAGGATAATGCTGGAAACCAGATCTTTTATAAAGGAACAGAATGAGCGAGCTCCAAGTTGGTCTGTGATGGAGTAAAAAGTAAAAATCGGATGATCACATGAAGTATTTAAATATACTGAAAATGACACTTCTATGGTGTATTTTTAGTGCCTTTCAGAAGCCAAGATTGGAGTAATTCTGGATCACATGAATCTGCAGCCCAAATTCCATAACAAAATAGCCATCAGAAATTAAGAAGAGGTCAGAGAGGAGGTGGTGAGGATTGAACCTGACCTACACAATTTTATTTGTAAATTATGAGTAAAATAATGAGCTAGATTAGGCAAGACAGCAAATTTTTAAGACCAAGCCAGATTAATTTATAGGCATGTAAATAATGGCACGGTTTTTTTCAATTATTTTGTTCTTGTTTTGTTATGAGATCTTTTGCTCTTTTGGTAGTTTTGGGGAGTTTTTGTGGTTTTGTTTGTTTGTGCACTTGGTTTTGATTTTTAGTAAGACTGAAGGATGTAAGAGGAAAAGGATCTTAATGTCCCCATGGATTCATGTCATTTTTTTACTAGATAAAAATTGTCATAAATGAAGTTATACAGTAAGGCAAAGAACTTATTTCAGTCAAGGGCAGGGATCTACAGTACAACTATAGTATAATAACTTTAGTTAGTATAACTAACTAATAAAGAAGATACATCTACTTTTTCAGCTACATAGCAGTGTGGTAGACAATATTGAAGGAAACGTAATTTCATATCATCACAGAATCCAGAATTTCACTTCAGTATCTCAGTTCTGTGATGTGAAATAAGCAACTGAAATTCAATTAATTAATATTGAAAAAAAAGGAATTAATAAATTATTCCACAGACTTACTACTACCACTTAATAGCTTGCTTGGGGGAAAAAAAACCCATGTATTTTTTAATCATAAGAATAAAAAGAACATGAGGAATAATTATACTAAATTCATTATATATTAATATAAAACTACAGAATTATTAATGTTGGAAAATACTGTAAGATCATTGTTTCCGACTGTTAACCCAGCACCACCATGTTCACCACTACACCATCCCAACCACATGCCTTTACAACACTTGTACACAAATGTACCTCAACTATAAGAATTTAGAATGCTTTTTTAAAAGTAATCCTAAAATTCTTCATGAGACTGATAATTAAATGTAAAAAAAGTAAAAAAAAAAATCATTTATTAGTTTTTTCATCTTTTAAACATAGAGAAGAAGCTCTTCTGCATGAATTTCTTCTAAAAGCTTTGGTTCTATTTGCCCTTTTAAAACAGATCTTAGGAGGCAGAGGGACACAGTCACAAATGATGATGTACCTGTTGCTACAATTATGATCTGAAATATCTTTTATGAATGCTTGATTTCCTTTTTTTATATGCTCTTAGAATGTGCAGTATGTAATCAGCCTGGGGAACAAAAAAACAGCCCCAGCCGTGGTAAGCCTTGGCTGTGTGTGCAGCATTAGAGCAGCACTCAGTGACAGCACAGTCTGTACAATTTACTGCATTGTGTAAAAAAACCAGTGCCATCTATATGACAATAGAATGAATACAGCATAGTAATTTTGAAATTGTTAATTCTACCCTTGGGCACTGTTACAAAGCTAACAATGCCTTTTTTTTTTTTATTTCATGCAAGAAAACAACCGGTATATATTCTTACTTCAAACTAGCAAGATTAGTCTAAATGTCTTGATTGATTACTTGGCCATGAAAATTCTTTAAGTATGATATAGTTTCTGCAGTTTATAACAGAAAATCACATTCTTTTTTAAGTCTGGAAGGCAGAAAATAACTTGCCAGCTTGATGAACCATTCCTACAGCAGTATTTGAACAGTAATAATCCTTTTCATGACTCATGCATCTTCATTTTCCTTTGAAATGATACCTTTTCTTGAGTAAAACCACAAGTAAACATGCTTATTCAATGCCTATAAGCCTGACAGTTGGCTCACACAGTGGAATACTGGTTTTCAAAGTTACTGAAATCTACACGTTTTCTTCTATCCCTTGATATACAAAACATATGGACCAAAACACAATTCTGAAGACCAATATATTTCATACCACACTCTGACAAGAGAATTACTGAGACATAGTGGATTTTTTTGTTCCAGTGACTATCAGAAATATAAAACATAAGTCCTATGTAGGGTTATCTAGCATGTAGTGGATTACAGAAACCTCTCAGCTTAGAAGAATAAACATTTTGAAACCTGGACAATATTCACATATACATGTATGCATGTTCAATTTTTATTTTCAGTGTCTCTGTACTGAAAAACACAAGAGATCATTTTCTCAAACTAAGATAGAAATCATATAGTATTTCTACAGATTGCATAGCCTGGTCTGTAAGACACTTTCATTTGTTCTCAATTTTAAATTTCTCTGCATTCATGCTGATTTTAGTAATTTCACTCATATTTATTTTTCTGCACCAGGTACTTGCATCTTCCAAACATGAGAATATTGTACAACAAAAACTTCAGAGGCTGATCAAAAAACAGTCAACCAGAGTCTGAAGCTAAATTCTAAAAACTTACAGATGTATTTCAGGACTTCACAATACCTTCTCACAATTTGAGAACAATATTTTTTGCAATTTACATGTGTACATGCAGAAATATTGATTTAAAAATTAATCTATTTTAATTACATCTGTATTTTTCTTTCTTCACATATCAGTTTCATCTTATGTGAGTAAAAATAATAGTCAATTTAGAAAGTAATTAAAAGGAAGAAGTAAAAAGTACAATTTAGAGGCAGGATATATCCATGCCAGTCACAGGATGTTTTCTCCTCTGGAAACAATTAATTTTTATATTGGGTAAAGAGTAGAAAATTACATTACTTTTATAGAAATTATATTTCTCATGAAATCCGTCAATATTGAAAGACAAACCAGATCAAAATCAGAGTTCATATTGAGTCATGTGAAAATTGGACCTTTACAGCATTGCTGTTAATCTAAAATATGTTTAAACAATAGTACACATCTAAGTTCAGAGAAGAAATAAAACTGCACACAATAGTCACAGCAATTGTTTAGGTAACACAGCAATGTATTATCACATCACTGACATTAATACTTTGTTGGTATATGGTTATGTGTATTAGACTTTAAAGAAACAATGCATGTAAGTTTAAAACAAGTAAAATTTATGTAAGTGAGAAGATTTCAGGACAGAATGTGATAATCAGTCTAGAGTAGAGCTGGAAGTCAGCTACATATTTAGGCATCATATATGGAATTAAGAAGAAATCAAGGAGAAGAATCAATCAACACATTCAAGGACAATTAAAATTCTTACAGTATGACAGCTTTTTGCTTACAAAGAAAATGTGATTTGTTCAAGTCAACATCATGGAATCTTGGTTATAGAAGCTGACCAATTTATTTGTGAAGTATCCTCTTTTTTTAACTGAAATGAAACTTTAATTGGTAGCTACGAGTTTCTTACATAAATTATTATTATTATGTTTTCTTATTCAGTTACTCATGAATCTGGTAGTACAGAGCTTTAGTCCAATTAGGCCCTGAATAAATTTAATTCAAATTGAACAGCTTCATCAACTGCAAACAAATAAATTAGCTAGCAAACAAAATGAGCTGTAATTTAATGGGTGTTTATTTCAAAAGTGTTTGTTTTCAGAAATTAAGAATTTAATTAAAATTAATTTTAACTTAATTTAATTAATTTAACTAGTCAAGCTAATGTATGTCTTAGCTGAACTGGAATATAGGGGAGTTCAAAACTCTGGCTGGAAAATGTAGTACAAACAGAAGGAAAAATATATATGGACTGATTCAGCTGTTGAAATGATCACCTTGGGGAAAATGTTAAGAACAAACAATGTCTCCTTTCATAGGAGGAGCAAAAGGACTAGTCACAAAGGACAGAAACACAAAATCAAGTTTTGGGTCTAAGAGGGAATTACTGAATATACACCTAATCTTAGCAGCAGCAGTATTTTAGTTGATCTGAAATTATTAGAAGGATGAAGAACAAGGGAAAAATATTGAAAAGCTTTTCTTAAATAAGGATATCCAAAATTCTCTAATTAAACAAAAGGTATATTTTATTTCATTTTCAATAAGGAGAGTAGTGATGAATACTAAGACAAAGGCAATAAGAAAATGCTTCTATTGAGAAATAATAAGTATCTCCATAAAGCAAGCCACGCTGCAAGATCCTAGTGAATCCAAAGGGCTAGACATAATTTTACATCATAATTCTTTATGAATCAGCAAATGAATTCACGGATTCAACAGTAAAAAACTGCAACAAGTTGTTTATGTGGAAGCTAAGGCTGGAGGAATTACTGGCAAATATGAAACCGGCTACAGAATTTATTGATTCAGGAAGAGGAAAGAGAATCAGACAATGCAGGCTCATTAGTCTCTCTTAATAGACCTTTCAAGTCTATATAAAATAAAAGATAATGTTGGTAAAGGATATGACATGAGTATTAATAAAATAAGTCTGGGTATTATATGAAAGTTTGTATTCATCAGAGGGGTGTAGTTGAAGAATGCACTTCCCGCTGGAATAAGGAAGTAGAACCAGGATCTAATTTTAAGACAGAGCTTGATTCCTTTATAAATAATGTTGCATACTGTGATTGCATGTGATGAGAAACAAACATAATGTCACTCCAGTGTAATGCACCTAATCTCCAAATATGCTTCTGTGTGGTGAAAAAGTCCTTTCTTTTTAATATAGTATGATTCCTAGCCACAATAAAGACTTGTCAGCAGAAACAGTTCTAAGTTATTCCTTAAGCTTAGCAAGAAAACAACTGACAAAGTGAAAAGTGGAAAAGACATTTGTTATGAACCAGTTTAAATACAGGAAAGCAAGGGAAACTAAGCTTCTAGAAATAAAATGGATCAGAACCAAAAAGGTTCAAAGTATACCCAAACACCAAGATTAAAAGCAAACAAGGTTGGATGTTGGTGCCCAAAAATTGATATGTTTTATTTAATAGTAAAAGAGATAAAGAGAAAGAAAGAGAAAAGAAAAAGAAAGGGAAAAGAAAGGGAAAAGGAAAGGAAAAGGTAAGGGAAAGGGAAAGGGAAAGAGAAAGGGAAAGGAAGAAAGAGGAAGACAGAGGAAGAAAGAGAGAAAGAAAGAGGAAGGAAGAAAGAAAGAAGAGGAAACAGGTAACAGGTGGGGGGAGAGAGAAAGAGAGTGACAGAGACAGATAGGGCTGAAAACTTCACCCCTCCATGCATGCCAATGGTGCCCTGTTGACAGTCTCCATCAGGTCTCCCTGGTGCTGAGGGTGCCCTGAAAACATTGATTTCAGCGTATTGACAGACACTTGGGCCAGGGGGAATGGCCAGGTACCTCCCCTGGCAGGGGAACAGTTTGACTTGCAACAGACGCTGGATTTGTTGCATCACTTTGCATCCTGTGCAGTGCTCTGCTGCCAGGTCTCAACAATGAGCCTGGGGATTGCGCTGGGGCTCTCAGAGGGATAATGACTCTGCCCTGCCTCTTCTTCTTGTATTTCTTCTTCTTCTTCTACTTCTTCTTCTTCTTCTTCTCCTTCTTCTTCTTCTTCTTCTCCTTCTTCTTCTTCTTCTTCCTCTTTCTTTTGATTACTCATTTTTTTCTTATTTCTACTCTTATTCTGAATCTTATTCTTATTCTTATTCTTACCCCATTCTTATTTTTATTCTTTTTTTCTTTCTCTTATTTCTATTCTTAATTATTCTTATTCTTATTTCTAATCTTATTTTTTCTGTTATTGTTATTCTTGTTCTTATTCCTATTGTTAGTCCTATTCTCATTCTTTTTTAGTACTATTACTTCTTCATTGACTTCACTGTTTTCTTATTCTTCTATTATTCCTACTCTTTTTGTAGTTTTTGTGCATTTTGTGCTTTTTTTGGTGTTGTCCTTTTGTTTTATTTCTTAACCCTAACTTTCTTTTGATTCACAAAAATACTGTGTCGCAGTTTGGCAGTGTGCCGTCATGTCCTGGGAGCAACATCTCCTGTCTGTGCCCATTCCTTACAGATAAAATTGCAAAGGATCAGCATGGAATCCTTTCTGAATGAGAGGAAGTGGCCTGAGATCCAAGCAGGGGGGTACAGATTCGATGAGAAACAATTCTTCCCTGACAGGGAGGTCAGGCCCTGGAAGGAGTTCCAGCAGGGAGGTGGTGGTGCCATCACTGTCTCTGGAAGTGGGCAAGAGTTGTGTGGATGTGGCCCTTGGGCGCATGGTTTACGGGTGACGATGGTGGTGCCAGGCTGAGAGTGGGAGAGGGTGACCTTCCAGGTCCCTTCCCAGCTGGATGATTGGACAGGATGCAGCGCCAAGACCCCGGCACCAAGCGTCCCCCGTGGCTGCCGCTTTGGGCCTGGCCCTGTGGGTCCCCTTTGCTCTTGGTGAGACCCACTGGGGATGCTCCGAAGCAGCCGGGGTGGCTGAGCCAGCAGGGTGTCCTAGGTTAAAAATAGATGTATTCTATTACCACCAGCTGTGGGCCATTGGCTGTTATCACCTGCTAAAGACCCACCCCTGATAACAGACAATGGGCCATCAAGAAGCCACCCAATGACTCATGGACTTATCTCACCCTATTGTGAGATGCTCCACCCAGGAGGGGGGAGCCGGGCATTCCCACCTGGCTATAAGCTGCCCTTAGAACTGCCTAAGGGGAGCCCTGTCTACTGGGTAACCAGAGGACAAGAGCCACCAGGGACCATCAGCTGGAGACCGGACCTTCCATGGGATCATCGCTTCAACTGGATCACTTCATTTGGACTGCTGTCGCCACCCTAATAGGCTATCAGGTTGTATCTAACTTTATCTGTACCTTTTTCCTTATATTATTTTGCTTGTTTCTACCTTTTCTATAAATTTCAATCTTGACTTGTGACCTCCCACTGGTTTGTTTTCAAACCAATACACAGGGCACATCCAGGCCAGGGCAGCCCTGCAGCTCCCTCAGGATGCCCAGCAGGCTGCGGGCTGGCTGCCATCTCCAGCCCCGGCACGGTGCTGCTGGCAGCGGGCGCTAATCCTCCAGCTGCGGCGCCAGGCAGGGGCAGCGGAACAGCCCCCAGACGTGGCACAGAGCAGCTCTGGGGGACACAGCTCCAGTGCCTAGACCCAAACCTGGACCCACGGCTCCACTGAAGCCTCCCGAGGGACAGGGAGCCCATCTCATGCAAAAGTTGCTAGTCTTTGCTCCCTATCTTCTTCTTCTTCCTCATGCAGCTCCAGGACACTCACATCATCCCACTCATCGTCCTCCCACAGCAAGGCCTTGAGCACCATGCTGTGGATGCTGGGGGGTTCCTTGCTGTCCTGCACCAGCTTTCAGTCACTGTCATCTTCCCAGCTGGACTGTGAGGAGGCTCCTCTCTTACCATTGCCTTTGGACACTTCCCGGCCAATGGAGTCTTGCTCTTCAAGAAGCTCTTGGCCACTATGCTCTTCCCTATCCATGTGCTCTCCATAGCTACTAACGTCTCTGGGGGACAGCTCTTGCTGGCTGTGTTCTTCCCAGTCTGAGAGTTTTGGGGAGCTAGCAAATTCTCCTTGGAAAAGCCCTTGCTCTGTGCCTTTTTCCCGGTCAGAAAGTTCTTGGTAGCTCCTGGCTTCTTCCTGGGACAACTCTTGCTCACTGCCTACATCCCAGTCAGAGAGCTCTGGGGAGCTATGGGCATCTCCTGGGGACACCTCTGGCTCAGTGCAGGCTTCCCCTTGGGACATTTCCTGGTAGCTCTACTGTTCTCTGAATAAGACAGATGATGCTTAAAAGTATATTTAGAGTAAACAAAATACTGAAAGATTTCTTTTTTTAGTTGAAGGCTGCTTAAAAATATAATACAGGTCTAATATGTGTGGTCTTGAGTACTTTGGTAATAAAAAGGTACGTTTCCAAAAAAGATGAGAAAAAGTATGAGTTTTACATCATGGTTGTGGGCATCATTAGATCATTACACTGCACATTGTTTTTTTCCCTAAATGTATTATGCTCTAGTTAAAAAAAAAAAAGAAAAAAAAATGAAAAAAATAAAGAAGGAAACCAAAACCCAGAAATACCTAGTTTCCACTAAGACAGGTTAGCACATTTTTCTGGCTTTTTACCAAAGTGATACTTAAGTAGGAACAATACCCAAAAGATCTTGGACACTCCTGATTCTCTTTAATGCTCTTTCTGCTAAACTTCTTACTCTGAATTTTTTTTTTAATCTTCTTCTTTAATTATTCATTTCACTGTTGCCATACTCATCTGTCTTCAAAGCAAATTACATGAAATGTGCTGCAAATAAATACTGCAAATATGTACCTGAACATGAGCTTTTGCACTTTGTTTTCCACTTTTTCACATGAAGGATCATTCATGTAAAATCATGTTCCAGGTTTTAACAAATCCAGACTCCAGTTAATAAGGACTTCAGTACTAAAATACTGGTGATGTTTTGCCAGTTTTCACTAAAAAGAATAAAGCGGCAGAATTCAGCATCTTTCCTTACTTCTGTCAGATTTTATTCCTTTAATTGTCTGGTGCTGTTTTTGGAATCTTACCTCAAGAGTCCTACATGATAAACAGTATGTTTCCAACCGCTACTTGCTACCTTCTCCAAAAGAAAGAAATTTGACTCATGCATCTCAGGTTTTTTTCAGACCAAAGGCTGTAAAACTTCTTCCAAGAGCTGGATGTGGCTCTAAGGCAGGCTCCAGAGGAGGCTGTAGTGCTCTGCTGGTAACTGAGTGTAATGCTTCATGTGGGTCAGGAACAGCCCAGGCGTAGCTGCATCAGCCTCTGGGAATGCAGGAGAAGCAGCAGATCCAGCAACCATGACCTTCCACAAGCACCGAGGTACTTATTCCCAGATGAACTGATGATCTTCTCTATTCAGTAAAAAAGGGATCATGCAGAACTATCATCATGGTATGATGGAAGTAGTCTTAATCCCCCAACTCCCAAACTGTTCATGATTTGCAAGCCAAGCAGGAAATATCTAAATCAAAGTAAATCATTCCTCTTTTCCATTTAAACATTTAATGACATTCACACAGTTAATTGCTATCTATTCCATTCATGTATGACTATACTGTTTGCCAAAAAGCTCTAAGATGGGTCTCATTAATTCTTAGAGTACCCCTGGATTCTCAAATTTTACTTTTTTGTTTCTTCAATTCATTTTTGAAATTCCTTATCTCCATCATGACACTTAATTCTATCCCGAGTTTTGCAATTAATGTTCTTTTCTGGTCTTTTTCTCCTGGTTCTCTGACATTTACAGAGATTCAATGAAGCTTCCTGTGTGCTAAGACATTTACGTTTTTCTCAAAATATTTTTATAATTTTTCATTTTGTAGCCCTTTATGAGCAAAGTTAATGACTGATTTTCAATATAGCCCTTTTTTTGTTTGCTTAATGTGAGAAGCAGAAGTAATGCAACTTTTCTTCTTGCTAGTTGTAATTAGCTATTTTTTTGAGATTTTTTAATTTACTTCTACCGTAAATGTCACTTATTAAAGAACAGAAACACATAGAGGAAAATGGTGGATTTCATAAAATTAATATGAAACAAGTTACAGGAATGTTTGGGACAAAATTAATAAGAGGAATAAAATTATTTCAGCATGAAAATAATTTTTTTCTTCCTTTCTACTTTCTCAAAGTTAATTTTCATATATGTTGCTATCCAAATGTAAGCACTTAGCACTTAGAGGTCAATTTCCTTTTGGCACAAATGGGTAGAACTTCAGTTGCAGTACCTTGATAAAGAGAAATTGAGAGGCACCATTAAAAAAAAATGCTGTTGACTTTAATAAGAAATTAACTTCACCTTTTAAATGATCCCTTCTCAAGAAATTATCAGACAAGATTTGATAAAACTAATTTTCTTAAGAAGGAACATGTGCAGAAATGTAGAAATGTAGGCATTTCAAGTGAAAACTTATTGCAAACACATAAATAAAAATTATGTTAATATACAAGTATACTCATATATTTATATGCAAGTATACTCATGTTTATCATGATTTTTATTCAAAAACTGAGGCGTTAATAATTGTTTGATGACTGTGTCTCTTTGTGCATTCCTGATGAACTCAGAAGTGCTACACTTAAGCTGTCATCTAGTTATCCGTAATAACTGTTGAGGAAGTTCCTGCAGTGAGAGAAAAATTCAGGATACTGAATTTTCATTTGTTTATGGAACTAGTGGATGGAATCCCCAGGAACCTGTCTTTAGGGATTAAGAAGCTGAATAGAGCTGGCAATTTTTTGAAGCAGTTTACAGCAAAAGCTTTTCAATTCCCACCTGTAAGGAATTAGGGACAGAAGGCAGAAGGCCAGCACTGCTGGTTGAGGACCTTCTGGTCAAACTACCATGCAAGAAGACAAGTAATAGGCAGTGGAACCATAGATTTGTATCCTGAAAAGAACAGAGGGTTGCTTCTTGGATATTCAGGGATGGGATTGGGAAACCTCTGGGGAAACCTTGTTACAGACATTTTATATATAAAGTGGCCTGAAAAGAAAGCTGCAAAAAGATTTGTAATGACAGAATAAGGGAAAAAGATTTGTAATGACAGAATAAGGGACAGAATAAGGTACAATGACTTAAAACTAGAAGATTGAATGGATATATGGAAGAAATTTTTTACTAAGAAGGTGATGAGATGCTGGTACGGGCTACCTGGAGCAGATGTGGATGCCCCATCATTGGCAGTGCTCAAAGTCAGGTTGAACATCTAGTTCTCATTGATATCCATTCTAATGGAATATATCCCACTCCATGGCAGAGGAATTGGAGTAGCTGATCCTTGAATGTACTTCCCAACACAACCACAAATTTAATAAAAATTAAACATAGAGCTTGAAGGGTCTAGAGGAAAATCATATGATCCTATGATAAACTTTCAATTGGGCTCTGAACCAAACTAAAGTATTGGAATTTGTGGTGTCCCTTTTCAGTTGTTACAGAAAATAGTGGGTAGCTTACCCATGATTAACCTAATAATATGAATTCACTGAGTTAAAATTTATATAACAGATGATTTCTCTGTCACTATGGCTAATGTCTTCTCACCGTTATATTAAATAAAATAAGTAATACAATGAGTTTGATCAGAGGATATTGCAATAGTGAATACAGTATATTAGCTACTATCTATATTTCTGAGATCCTCGCAGTTCTTGCCTAATTGGCTGTAGAAAAATGTCTTCAAATCAATTAAGTCTTGACATGAAAATTCACGAAGGCAAAAATATTTTTGTAAATGAAGGCTTGTAGAAAATTTCAAATATTTGTTAATTGTCTTGTTTTGTTTCCAATGACTTCACCCGGCATCTATGAGAACATGTGCATAGAGAAAAGTACCAATGTGCACGGTGTTAGGGTGGACTAAAAGAGGCATTCACATGAGTAATAAGTCTCAGAAAATTTTCCTCAAGTCCTTCTGAACTTTGTATTTAAGTTTCAAGAAATTTACATTCAAAATTTGAGGAAATGACATTTGAGTTTTCCACATCTTTCAACTTTTTATTCTTTAAATATTTGAAGATGTTTGTCTTCTTTTTCCATAATGCTACCTCATAAACCACAAGGAAAAGAGTCCTAATGGGGATAATTTGAACTTCCTTTAAAAAAGAAATCCTAGTGTAAGGTTATGTCTTTTGCATCTTCTGCTGTGCAGTATATTGAAATAAAAAAACTGAAACTGTGTTTTAAAACATCACACAAAATTAAATACAGTACACAAAAAACATGGAAAGCTTTTGTCTTGGAAATCTGACATGGAACTTTCATACAATTCTGGGAATATTAAGGGTGATCCTCCTTTTAGACATGCCCTGAAATGACAATGCATTTATGAATAAAGACAATGATTTAGCATCAGTCAAAACCAGGAAGCTGGCAAATATAAACTTTTACCATGTTCTAGAAAACATTAGTGAAGAGCAATTATACATGTATAAAATTATTTTAAAACCTTTCAAAGCATGGGTTTAGATGGGCTGGAGATGCAGCACAAGCAATTCCCAAGTTTTTTACATCTTAGTAAATCATTTACTCAGACAACTTTAATTAAAAAGCCAGATTTCTTAATAAAATAAAATATATTAATTATAGAATACTTTAACTTTCTATAATTTACACAGATCTGGCAAAAACCTTTCTTCATACAATTCCTGTTGACTAGAAGCTTTAATTCAGCAGCCTTAAAGGAAAGCCTTGCATATTTTGGAAATTTGAAAAGAGGAATAAAATGTTCCTCCAGTTGCTGAAAATATTTAAAGATAAACCTAAGGGAAAGGACAGCAACTAGCTGTCCCTCAACATGAGTTCCAAAAGCACACTCCAATTTCTTAACAACAGAAGATTCAAACTGAGAGTGAAACTAACATTTCTCTCATGAGGATAAAACCAATAAAATTGAAATTATTTTGCAGGATCATAGAATATGCAGAGTCAGAAGGGACACACAAAAATCACTGAGTCCGACCCCTGGCCTCCTCCTGGACACCCCAAGTGTCACACCATGTGTCTGAGAGCATTATCCAAACACTTCTTGCTCTTTTAGGCTGGTGCTGTAACTTCTGCCCTGGGGAGCATATTCCAGTGCCCAAACATCCTCTGGGGAAAAACTTTTTTGTAATTTAAACCTAAACATCCTGACTCAACTTTAGGCCATTTCCTCAGGTCCTATCACTGGTCAACACAGAGAAGAGATCAGTGTCTGCCCGTCTTTCCTTCACAGTGATATTGAAGACCCCAATGAGGTCTCCCCTCAGTCTCCTCTTCTCCAGGCTGAAAAATCTAAGTGACCTCAAGCCATCCCATGTATGGCTTCCCCTTAAAACCTTCCACCATCTTCATGGCCTCCTTTTTTACACTTTCTAACAGCTTTACATCTTATATTGTGGCACCCAAAGCTGCCCCCAGCACTCAAGGTGAGTCCACCCCAGTGCAGAGCAGAGTGGGACAATCCCCTCCCTTGCCTGGCTGGTGATGCTGTACCTGATGTCCCCCAGGACACAGTTGGCCCTCCTGGCTGCCAGGGCACTGCTGAGTCAAATTCAACTTGCCATTGACCAGGACACTCAGCTCCCTTTCCACACCACTGCTTTCCAGCATCTCATTTCCCAGTCTGTCCACAGATCCCCCATCCTAGGTGCAGAATTCAACACTTGCCACAGTTATACCTCATACAGTTGGTGATTGCCCAGCCCTTTAATTTGTCAAGGTTTCTCTACAGGGCTTCTCTGCCTTTGAGTGAGATGACAGCTTGTCCCAGGTAAGTATGATTGCCAAACTTAGTATACCTTCGAATCCTGTATCCAAGTAATTTATGAACATGTTGAAGAGCATTGGGATGAGGATGAAGCCCTGTGGAACCCCACTAGCGTTGACAGCCTGGTGTCACCCCATTTGCTATAAGCCTTTGTGCCTGGTCCCTCAGCCAGCTGCTCACCCATCATGTGATGTGTTGTCCAGCTATGTACTGTACATTTTGTCAAGAAGAATCTTGGGATAGACAGTGTTAAAATAGAAAAATATTTATGAAAATCCAAAAATATTAGATCAATAGCTTCCTTTAATCTGCTAGGTGGGTTATCTTGTCATAAAAAGAAAAGAAATTTGATAAGCAGGGTTTCCCTCTCATGAAGCCAAACTGGCTGTGACTAATTACTGCAGTGTCTTTCAGAATTTTTCAATACCTCCTAGAATAACTTTCCCCTTAATTTTACCAGACACTAAAGTGAGATTGACAGGACTGTCATTTCTGTGGTCCTCCCTATAGCTATTTTTGAAAATTGTGGCAGTGGTAGCCAACATCCAGTCAAATGGGTCCTTCCAGATTCCCAAGACCATTCAAAAATCATTGAGAGAGGCTAGTGATGACATCGGCAGCTCTCTGAGCATTCTCAGATTAAACCCACCAGGCCCCATAGCTTTGTAGGGATCCAGATGGAGCAGCAGATCCCTTCAAAAGTTCAGGATCAATTGGGAGTTGATCATTTTCACAGTCATGGCCCTCCAGCTCAGAGACCTGACATCCCCTTAGTCCCTCATCAGTGTTGAAGATAGAGGCAAAAAAACCACTAAACATCTCTGCCTTGTCTCTGTTCCCATTTAGGAGGTGATTGTCCTCACCTCATGAGGTGCCTTTCTGTTCCATATCTCAAGATATAATTCAGAATCTTACTCCCTAATTGTTATACTTTATCATGAGACTTCAAGCTTTTTTTTTTTAAAGAATCAAGAAAAGAAATTTTAGGTTAGAGAAAACCTCACTCTGGTAGAAAATAAAGAAGGGAGAGAGAAAAGCAAAGTTGTTGATTAAAAAATATCATGAAGAAAAATATCATATGTTTTCATATTTTAAACTAAAAAGTCCAAAATACTGCATTTAGAATCCTCAGTTTTTGGGACCTATTAAGTGCAGTTCCAATGTTCTTTCTCTGAAGAACTTGAAGCCTTTGAAGGACCTCGACACATATTTTGATTGCTGGGGCTCTACTGAATGACTGTAATACCATACCTCCTGCAGTAATGATGATATACACAAGAATGAGGAGATTTTCATTTTCAGATAGTTCTGCAGTTCTGGAGAAAAGTTATATTCTCTTTCTACAGCTTTTCTTTCCATCACAGGGAAAACCTTAAACAAATTATCTGTACTTTTAAAATTTAATCTGAAAGGAAAATCAATAAAAAGTCAGCTATGTGATAGGAAAAGACAAGATTTGACTATGTAAAACTTCCTTCCTCTTCAGATGTCTTCAGACTGGACAGTATCCAAAATCAGTTTAATTTTCTTTAATCTACTTTGCCCACCACTACAAATATCACCAAAGTTTTCTCCCCTAATAAAGTGAGCAGAGGTTTTTGATCTATTATCTTTGACATGGCCTCTGGTTTCAACTGGTAACTCTGGATAATGAAAAGGACTATTCTATGCCTGATTTTTCTTTGATTAAATTCTTTCAAGCTGCTACAAGGCAGTGTGATAATGTGTCCCCTAAAGATGTTATTATTTTTTTATATCCATTTGTGCCAAGACAGAAGTATTAAAACAAGCATAAGAAAGCATTTGTCTTAAATTTTTCATTTTCATGAATTTTTTTTCCTAATACTATTTTTTAAATAATATTCAATGATATATGTCCTTCCAGACAGTGTTAATCCTATGCTTCTATCAGAGCTTTCATCACACTTTTAAAACCCGGACAAAATGCTACAGGCATAAGAAACTTCTAATTCTACAGTCATTTGGTTTCACTTGTGTATTTAAGTTTTCAGTGAAAAATCTAATTTAGTGGGAACCTGCAAAATGTAAAGATCAATGAAAACACGTTAACTCTTTCCTTAATGCCACCGGACTTGCTTAACATTTCTACCTAACTAATCCATAAACACACAAAACCAAAAAATAAATAATTGTGACTGAACACTTTAGAAAGCCAAGTAATTCCAACAAGAACAGAGATTATTTTAAATAGAAGACTTTTTATATACAGGGGGAAAACTAGGTTGCTTTATCTTGCACAGACATGGCCTAGTTAATCAGCAGTAATTACACTGGCTTGGTCTCTCAGTTATGTTTGTTAATTAAAACACTTTCTAATGAACATTAGCTCAACTTCTCCCATGTGGAAGGCAGGCTGGGAAATGATAGACATCTAAAACATGATTCTTTCTCATTTGAATACTCAGAGATTCTTTCTCACTTGAAAAATCATAACAGAATTAATAGAGAGAGAACATAGCATTTTTGTCTGCATAGCCTTATCTGCAGGGCCCCCTGGCTATCAATGTGGGGAAATACCAATAGAGTGAACATCTCTTAGTAGGAGTAATCATCATCATGAAGTGCTCATCAGATAGGAAGACAAAATGCAATTAAGTTGGGTTTACAATCAGGCCAATAATTACTATTCAGATGTCTCAGCTGTATGGAAAATGCAGGATTCTGAACTGTAACTTTTTTGTTTGAGTGTGGGGTTTTTCCTCCCTTTCTTGATCTCTTTTTCCTTTGAGCATTTCTAAAATGTCAGTCACGATGTGGCACAGCTGAATAATTGTCATAGAGTCAAATGCTTGCAGATGGTTAATGGAAACAGAGAATTAAATGAACAGCAGTAAAGAAACTCATGCAAAATTAAAAAACCCTATTGCAAATTTAAAGGGTCACTTGGTTTCATCAAAAATCAAATAATATGAATATGTTATTCTCTGCATGAAAGACACTGTGTTAAATTGTTTTGAGAGATAAAAAATGAGCAATCAATGATGTACTAATGAAATTTTTGAAAAATCATGCACTATTGAAATATGCAGCATTTGCCAGTTAAAAACTATAGAGCGAAGCCTGATTCTGGCTGCTGATTTTGTTATTTACCATTTATTTAAATTAGTGAAGTCTAGATGTAAAACACTATAGGGTTCTACAAAAAAAAAACCACAGAAATGAAGATTAAACTAAGTAATCTTTACCATATCCAAATAATGCTTATTATTTCAAAATAATTTTTAAAAATATTTTTATCAAATCGAAGTAGTTCAAAGTTTCAGTTGACTTTATATCATCAAAGTGTCAAATCAATTTCTACATAGACCTGCAAGGTCTTAGAGCTGCATTATGAGATGAAGCTCTCGTTTGTCTGACATTTTTGAAAGACGTGTTTGATAAATCCTTTGTAAGGAATAAATTTATCTTTCTGGTACAAAAGTATTCATGATGCCACTTATTAAGCGTCACTTGGAAGCACATTTAAGGTGAAGATACTTTAAAATGGATTCCAAGTCTTCAAAACATTGTATTCTTTAGAAACTCCTCCTTATTTTGTAGCTCTCTTTCATGCTTTCTCACTAAAGTGTGAAGTTAATAGCTCTTTCCATCTAGTAAATTATTTTAAAAGGGTTTTTTCCTCTTAATTAAAGGGAAAAATAAGATAATTGAAAAATATAATGCATTAATCATACCATTAAGTATAGTTTAATAATTGAAAATACTTTGAGATTGGCCCATGCCTGTGAAAGAGGATTTTCTTCCTGTAGTAGACTAAAAAGGAAATATAAACTAGTCATTCTACAAAACTAGAAACAGCAACTGCCACCAAAAAAATCTAGTAAAGAAAAAGCCAAAATTTAATAGCTACTTTCAGTAAGAAATTTTTTTTCGTATGTATATATCTGGAGAAATTATAGAGTATCTTATCTTGTGCTAATCATAAAATAAAAGCAATTAAAATTTGTATGTTTTTCCTAGCCATATACACTAAAAGTATACCTATGTTTTCTTGTCAGCTATAATTTCTGCAAAGTCAGTGAATTGCATATTAAATGGAAGCAGAGATGAAAGTATTGATCTTATTTCCCCATTCTAGTCAGTACAAAGCATCTTATTTAAATCTTCCTGAATAACTGCATTACACTGCCTATCTAATAGAGTTTAGAGTGAAAGTTTTTTTCCCTTTCTTATAACACAAGGAGTTTCAAATAGAAAATAGATAGGGTGTGATGAATGTTCCATTGTAAATGCATCTCAAATAAGAATTTTGCTCCTCTGGGTTTTACTTAAAGACTTAATGTCATTTCCTGAATGGTATTGGCTCAAATATGGAAGCATCTGTATATTTTTTTAGCAGAATTGTTAACATTATTCAATTTTAAAATGACAGATATTCAGTGCTTGCCATGAGAAATCAATCTCTCACTGCAATATTAAATAATAAATGTGGCAGAATAAACCATACAATGCATGTCATAAACTGTAGACTTTTGCTGACCAATTATTCTTTATGAATATGTTTTTAAATGCTACTTCTAACAAAGAATGTCATTTTGAAGAAGTAATTTGTGATATATTTTTTGATCTTTTTAAGTCAGCTAGTTGGTTTTTTGGGTTTTTTAAAATAAACATTTCTTAAAATGTTATTTGTCCTCTATGAAATCCTGCAGCTACATTTATTTAAAAATATTTATTCTGCTAAAAATGAACCATTGTGTTTCATGGAAGAGAAATAAAGCATGGCTTTTGTTCAGCAAGTTTTAAAAAAGTGTGGCATTTCATAAGGAACATATATTCAGCAGTTTCATATGAATTTGCATCTCTTCTCCTGCAACTGATGAATAAGACAAAAAATTTTATTCAACATTGAACTATTGAATGCTTTTTCATGCTATGTAAGTTCTTCTGTGTTCTTTTTTCTTCTGAGAGACAACAATATACCGAGGAGCTAGAAATGGTCAGAGTTAGATAGTAGAATTGATTCAGGGGAGATGCTCCCAGTTTCATAGCAGTTACAAATCAGTACCAACATTCACTGTGCCTGACGGTTTAAGTTTGGTCTCACCGAGCAAGCAACCAGAAAGAATATACAGATGTTGATGCTGTATTTGTCACGTCCTCTCTTCTTTCTACTAAATATCTCTTTCAATCCAAACCCACTTCTTTTTAGGTCTGTGGGAAAACAGGTGACTTGTTTCCCTTGGTGATGGTGGTGGACTGCACAAACATGACCAGCTTTGCACTGCGTTGAGGGAGAAGCTCATAACCCTGGAGCTGACAGAAAGAAAAATCTGTATCTGGTGGGAAAACACATGTTATGATGATAACATTTTAAAGGACTCTACTGGCATGAAAGACAAGGTATTACTGTACCCAAAACCAGGTGGGAAGATGGCAACAGAACTGAAGAGAAGTACCTTCTCATCACAAACCTTTTGAGAATTTGCCAAAATAATGCAGTAGGCAGAAGCCATGAATCTGCTGATGATAAAAAATGGATCTTGTGGGTCAAAATAAGAATTGGGAGATTGCTCATGAACTACCATCATGAGCAACACAATCTTGACATGGGAAAGAGTAATGAAATTAAATTAATTTATATTAATAAAATTAATTAATAGAATAATTTAAAATAGACTAGGATACTTAGAAACAAAACTAAAATCACCTTCCTACCACCCTTCTTACCAGGCTCAACTTGACTCGTGGCTCTTCAACCTGTTTCTCCTCGTGTGGATTCAGGGGAATTGGGAACCGGGATCGTCATCAGCTCACAACACTTTATCTTTGCCACTCTTTTACTTCCTCATACTTGTTTCCCTGTTCTGGGGTTCCTGCCACAGAAAAGAGTCCTTCAGTGTGGGTCCTCCCCACAGGCTGCAGTGTTTCAAAAACTGGTCCTTTCAAAGAGGAGCAGGTCATCAGGAAAAGACCACTCCAGTCGCCATACTGCTGCTAGACAGAAGACAGGTGCTACACAATAACCATTTGAAGTTATATCACCAGCGATGATTTTCAGCTGAAATAATGTTGTGATCATATCTCCACATGCATTTAAAATCCCTGAGTTGAACTCCCAGTAGTATACTTACTTTTCAATACCTGAAATGATCATTAAAATATACATCCATCACAGTTTACAGTCTTTGGAAATGACGCACCACAAAAAGAATTTCACGAGAAAAGTGAAAAGAAAATCATGACACCAGCAGATATGGACAATTTACACAGGCTCTATACCTCGTCATTTCATCACAACTTTCCCATATCTTAAAAAATAAAATTTTAAGTGGTTAGTGGAACGGAATTGCAATTCTGTAATTTTTGTAAATTTAAAGCATACTATATAAGAAAAATCTAGTGTGAAGTAAAGTAATTAAAATTAGGAGTTATTTTCCAAAGATTCTGCTTTCTAGGTGTATTTTGAATGGAGCTGAAACAGGCACTTAAAACAGAGGAGTCTCTGGGGAATGCTAGTGGACTGCCTTACAAAAACTCTAGGAGATATTATGGACAAAATTTTATTAAAATGTGACTAGTATAACTTAAGAATTACACACGTTTTATTATCATATTTCTTAAAATAGAGTTTTTAATTCACAGCATTGGTTAACTATTTCTATTCCTCACTAAATAAATGCCAAACTAAGTAAATAAATAAATCTCCAAATCAATTAAAAATTTTAAAGAAAAATTTGCTGGGAGATGTAAAATACTTAAATGAGCTCTGAAACTTGCTTATCATTTTTATCATTTCTGTAGAAACCAAGAACAACACATTGAACTGGAGATAATAGAAAGGAAAAGATACTGAAAGTTATTATGGTGAAAGTGCAACCAAATGCCTTACAGATTCAGACTGGTGCCATTGGACACAGAACGTGTTAGAAAGAACTTTAGCTATATGTTTCTTTCTTGAAATAATTGTAAATCAATGTAACCAACTGATGGACTATCAGATTATAAAAAAAAAGTTGCAATGGAATTTTTTTTCTAAAAATTCACATAAAGAGTTACTAAATGGAGAACTATTGTTGCATTCCACTGTAATATCCTCAAATTCTTATGGGTTTAGGATCACGTAATAATGTTCACTGTAATTGAGAACATAACCAATAAGAGTTGGATTCAATAATCCTTATGGGTCCCTTCCAACTCAGAATATTATGTGATTTTATGAATATCTTCTGGTAACCAGGCACTGAAAGATTTCAAAGGAGTCTAAAAATATTAACTAAAGCTTATAAAGCTCCTATGAGGAGAGTTAGAGAATCTCTAGTGCTCTTTTTCCTTAGCTATAATACAGCCATCTCACTCGAGAATACAAGTTTTGAAGAAATGTGTGACATTATGAAACAGTAATACACATTGAAGGGAAGGATAGTACTGCATTACTTTGAAACTCCCTAGCAAATTTAGATAAATAGACTGTAATTAATCAGAATTGAAAACCTACTACAATTAATGTTAATATGCCAACATATCTAAAAAATGTCTGAGGCATTAGCAATTATGAGAAGTGCTGCACAAAAGCTTTCTCTAGTTCTACAAGAAAGAACAGGCATGAAATTCCTGTTTAAGGCAAATTTACACTGATTCTCCTCATGTCAGCAGAGGGGTGATAACTCACTGGGTACCTTTATTATAGAAAACAGCTACATCTTATTTTCAGTAGCTGCTTGTGTCTGTAGGATGACACCACCAGAGCCGATAGGATTTACATCATTTAAATATAACAGTCATTGTAAGTCTCTGTAAGACATCTACCTTAATAACCTACTATGCTGGTAAGTTATTGAATTGCATTTTTGAATTACTTCCTGTTCCTCCAAGTCAATTAACACTTCTGCAATTGCTGAGATTGTCTCCAAGGGGAATCTGGATTGCTTTTCAAATTAGCCCTCCAGCTTTACACAGGCTTTGTAAATATATAATTCTGCCTTTGTGTTGTCATATCTCTTGCTATTTGCTATAGACAGCTATGGCATTCTCTGGAACATCTTTTGACAGAATCACCATTCCAATCTTTTTGATAATAACAAATTGCATGATTGACTAGAACTGTAATAGCCTGAGACATTTCTAGCCAGGCCTGAAAATTAACTAAATCTATCACTACACAGTGTGTCATTAAAACATAATTTCCTGTCATCGTCTACCCAATGATAGGGTCACAAAGCTATTTTTAAAACACTTCTAAGCTCTCCATCTTCCTCCTGATAGTCCAGGATTTTCTTAACATGCACCTGGTTAAACTTTCCAGAAAAATTTATTAGTACTTTCAACCAAGTTCCCAAATGATAGACTGAGTAATTTGTTTGGTTTATTATGAAATCTGAAGGACAAGAGAGAAGAAAAACTGTTCAGAGTTTTCCTATCTCCAATTCTACCCCCAAAACATGAACATAAACAATTCCATAGCAGCTATGGAATTAACCTTATCAGACTCAAGAGACCTGCTTTACCACTCGATATTTACATGTATATATAAGGATTAAGACCTGGGGGCATTCATTTTCATTGCTGAGTTCTTATTTTAGTTTGTGGGGGTTTTTGCTTGGTTGGTTTGTTTGGTTGTTCTCCTTGTTCTTGTTGTTTCTGGGTGGGATTAAATTTTATAATTTCTTTAAACCTTAAAACTGGCTTTTGTGACATCATTCCTTTTTCTGAACTTCTCAACTTCCTGGTGCTTTGCTGTTCCTCCTTTCATTTTAGAATCTGACCCTTTACTTTCCCCACGCTGTTGCCTGTGCATTTCATTTGATAGATCTGAGGTATTTTTCCCTGGAGAATAGTTTTGTTAACACCCTGTACTGCGAGGCCATCTTCTAAAAGCTGACCATTTTCCAGAAAGATGCCTTTCCTCTTTTGTGTCTATGATACAGTTCTAATACAAAGACTGTAGCCATAGAGTCATATTAACTTAATAGTGCCCTTTTCATTGCTGTATCTCATTTACTATTATTTCACTGCTTGCAATCTATAAAAAATAAGTAATTTCTCCTGACATTTTGTTCTGTATATAATTTCTTAACTCTGTTAGTACTGAGACACAGTACATCTTCCCTATATGCGTGTGTGTGTATATGTATATGATGTATATGTATATGTACATATTATTCTGAATTTTCCATTGTTTTACAGCATTTAACAGCTGCACTCAATTTTTTTAGTCTCCAGAATCAATCTTCTAGTCCCTACTTTTCTTCAGTAAAGTCAGGTTGGTTTGATTCTCACATGACTAAGTTTTGTAGTGAAATGTACTGTAGATGTAACTTTGATTTATGACTTCCTGAGAAGTTACTAGAAGCAAGGGGTTTACTGACTTTGTGTTTGTGGTATTATTAATTTCATAACTATAATTTTTCATAACTATAATATGGGATCAACAATTTCCTTCACCTATTTGCAAAACAGCATAAACCAAGCCATCCTTAACCTTGAGCTGCTTCTCTAAACATCTATCCTGCCTTTTCCCGCTGCTGGTGACTAAAGGCTGAAATAACCAGCTGTATCTAGACTACATATTTCAATATGAGGCTTTGAAAAATATTGAATTCCTGTGTTGTTTCTTTCAGCTACTCATTACCAACTTCAAAAGTAGATGCCTCTCTCTAAACTTTTGTCTTTTCCTCAGTGACTCTTTTCAGGTTTAAACTAGTATCTCAGTAATCTCACACTTGCGTTTCTAAATATTCTGTTCTTGCTCTCAAGTTGTACTTACTCTTTTCTGTTCTACATTTGCTTTATTTAATGTACCCAGTTTTTCCCTCAGTATCTGGATAATTCTATGTATAAACAAGCATAGGTGCTAATGTTGCTTTTATATAAATATCTATTATTCCTCAGAGACACTTTTTCTTTCCAGCAATCAAGCAAAGTCCTTTGTATTATCTAGCTTCCATGTTCTTTGTATTTACACAGTAATTTTCCACTTCTGTTTCTACTTCTTGTGCAGTACAGCCTCCCTCTTATTTAGTCACAGTACATACTTATTTATTTCACCATTCTACTTTCTGCAACATGTATATATACCCTGACTTTAGGTATCTGATCCACCTGTCCAGGGGGGTGTGACCTCAATGTGAAGATCCAGTGCTCTTAGGAAAGGTAGTTTGTCATATAGAGAAATTATCCACAAACAAAAGAATTTTCCTGCCAAAATAAAAAAAAATAAAAATAAAAATAAAAAAAAAATAGGGTTAGCATAAATTAATTTTATTCAAATTTCAAATTATTTTCTACACTATTTTTTAGACCTATGAGTAAGGAAATATTTCCTTTTTGTAAATATACAGAAGTATGACACGTTATTTTTGAGAGGATTTCAGAGGATATCCTCAGACTTCAAGCATTGTTCCAGCGTTGGGCTGAAAAACTCTTTAATCTTACTTGTTTTCTAAGTCATTATTTTTTTCCTGCCAAATTAGGATACTTACTGCCTTACTTCTCTGATCAGCTCAGTTAAACTCCCCTACCTTATAGCTGATTAACAACATTTGGGTTTTTTCTATTTCTTTGCTAGAAGGAGAGAAGGGAGTACATTACCATTACTGTTTTTCTTTTTGGTACTGGTAATATGCATGCCTCAGAATTCCAACAAATCTTTAAATACATTTTAATATTATTTTAGAACAATTCCTTTTACGTGGCTTTAAAGCCAGAGGTTGTCTTTTTAGTTTTAATTTAAATTGTCAGTGAACTTCTGTGTAAACTTTGCTTTCTGCAGCACAAACAAATGATCAGGAAAATATGGTATGTTGGACAGATAAGGGAAAAGTCAGATAAAAAAGTTTAAAAAATGTTCTCCTTGGAAACAGAGGCTCACAAAATTTCACATATAGCAAAAAAACACCTCCCTTTTTAATTCATTAATAATGAAAGTTAAATAAATAACTCTTTTAGCAGAATTATTCTTACTGGATAAAAATTCAGATTTACGATAGGATTGTATTCATTTATGTTATATGAACATATTTTATAGATTGCATAAGCCACGTGCAATTTTTGCTCCTACAATATAAGAGTCTATCCCAATTCAGATAATTGCCAAAAACTCAACCAAAACCAATAATTTTTTTCCACTATATTGTTTCTGGGTTTGACTTCTACGGAAGTCTAGTGGTACCCCAGCATACCTGTAAAAGAGGAGATTGGAAAGACATTACATAATTTTACATTGTATAAAAATGGGAAAAATTATTGGCTTTTTCTTCTGCAATATACATGTCTTACTCTGTAGAGATACTTATCAATATACCTAATTTAATGATTTTTAAATTCTCTTTCTAACTGATGTTTCTTTTTTGTTTGTTTGTTTGTAAAATAATCTGATGAGACAATAAACTGCTAAGTACATTTTTTGATAAATAGAATTTCATAAACTGCATGGGTTACTCATAGATACATTTGTTAATAAACTGTATCAGACTTGGCACAATTTTCACTTGATTTTATCTGCCCAGATCAATCAAAAGAGTGAACACACTATGATAGTGATTTACAGTTCAATTTAAAAGGAAGGATATACTTTATCCAGGTCAGGACAGGGAATACTGGCAGAATAATTTAGAGTTCTGTTAGTACTTGACATGCTATACTTGCCATTTCCATAACTTAGATCACAGGAAATTTCTGTCAATTGGGACTTGGATTTTGATGATCCCTATGGTCTCTTCTGATTCAGGATATTCTATGATTTTACTACTCACATCTTTCAAAATTACTTCTTCAGAATTCCGTCCTTAACATATATGAATTTAAAAAATCACTAGTGGCACAGTACTCACAAGCTCTTTTTGCATGTCAAAAAACGGGCGCACAAAAACATCCCATTTGGAAGTCAGTCAGGGAAGTTCTCAGAATTACATCTTCCAAATACAAACATGATAAATTTTCTTTTGGATCTCTGCATTCTGTTGGTGACTCCCAATATTGGCATTTAAGGTTTATGAAGGAGGAATTAATAATTCCTAGGAGAAAATAATGTCTGATTTTTTTTGTTTGTACATTTTTTTACAGCATAATCATTGGCTGAAGTTTGATACTACTTTATGGCAGTCAGCTAAAATATAAAGGAACTGGCTGGCTGGACTACACAACACCCTACAGAGTAATAACTTCCTCAAAATAAGCCGCTTGTCTTTTCAGAGGCTTAAAATAAGTTCTAGGCTTTCAAATTAGAAAAAAGCCTGCAGATCATTCCTTGTTTTGTAGTCTCTTACTGAAACTCCACAAATTCTTTGGAGCATTGTTTTGTTTCTTTAGTAAATTTACTTTCTGAAAAGTGTATATCATCTACTGGGGTTTCTACTTACGCTATCTTGAGCTGCTTTTACATTGAACATATAGATTTCTTCAGGTTAATTTCAGTAAAGAAATTTGAGAATGGTTGTTCAGAAGCATGTCAAAACTAGAGCTCACATGATTTGTCTAGTGTCACAATTAGACAGTTGTGGAAACTAAAGATTCTGGATGTGTAATCCTTAAACTCCATATTTCCTGTTTGTATCAAAGAAAAATATTAAGGTTAGAAGTACAGAGTGGTAAATTATATTGCATAGCTGACTTACTCTGAATTAAAAAAAAAAAGTTATACCAGCCTGTTCAATCTTACAACTTTGTTTACCTAATTTCCTCTTTTGCGCTTGCTCTGACTATTCTTACTCATTTAATCACTCTAATAAAGTCTAGAAAAATTTGTGAACTGAGTTTTCAATCACAGGCCCAATGATGATTCCAATTTAGATTTCTTCACACAATAAGTTTACAAAATGAGGCTTGAAAATACCCTAAGGCTACTCTTATTTATCCTGAATGGAGTGGGCAATAAAAATAAACTTACATATTTGTGTGGGAACACCATTGTATTACCCATTATTTGGAAGTGAGTTCAGTTTTGGAATCATAGTCTCACTTTCCAAATTCCCTAATGCAGAGCCATTCACTGTATTTCTAGGAACATTTTTTGTCAAAGCCCACAGGAAAAGTAGATTCTAGTGAACTACTGTTTTCCAGATAAAACACTTCAGAATAAATTATCATTCTTAAGACTTTGAATTAGCTCTGTTTGCAACATTCAACTTTTTTAAATCTAAGGATTTCTGTAACAGCTTCTTATCTTAATTATCCTATAACTTAATAGGAGGTTGCAGCACAGAGCTTTTAAAAGCATAGAACCATAGAATGATTGAGGCTGGAATGGGCCCCAGTCTTCTAGGGTAATGCGCTGCCCAAGCAGGGCCACCTCAAGTCTGCAGCCCAGAGCAATGTACAGATGTCATTTGAGTATCTCCAAGGACAGATACTCCACAGTCCCCCCGGGCAACCTGTGCCAGTGCTCAGCCACTCTCACAGTTGCAAAAGTGTTTTCAGGTGTTCAGATGGAGTCTTCTGTGTTCTAGTTCATGCCTGTTGCATCCTGGCACTAGGCACCACTGTAAAGAACCTGTGAAGCATCCTTTCCTCTAGGTTGAACAGTCCTGAGCTTTTTCAGCTAAGAGAAATGCTCCGGTGCCTTCATCATCTTGATGGTCCTTTGTTTGACTGTACCCAGTGTATCTGTGTCTCTTGTACTGGAGAGACCAGCACTGTATGCAATACTCCAGGTGTGGCCTTATCATACAGAGCAGAGTTCAGATCATTTCTCTCAGTCTACTGCCAACACTACTAAAAGACATGTGGATATGTATTTACAGACTCAAAAGCAGCCTGTGGATAAGTGCAATCTTAAGGGACTTCCATCTGAGAAAACATAGACTATTGTCTTTATATCCACAGAGGTATGAGGAAGATGTGTGTCTCAGTTATGAGACAAATTTAAGAGAGGATACTGCAAAGAGCAGTCTCCTCTAGAGGGTTTCAACAATCCCCCTCCACCAGCAGAAATTTAATACTAATAGAGGAGAGTGAAAAAAAAAAAAAAAACACAAAAAAACAAACNAAAAAAAAAAAAAAAAACACAACAAAAACCCAAATCAATGGTTTATTAACAACAGAATCCCCATAACTGCTAAACACCAAACTATCAGAACTCCCCCCTCCCCCCCCCACATATACAAAAAAAAAGATCCCAAAACACCCAGAGAATGCCAGAAATGTTGGAGAAATACTGCTTCCCGACACAGGGTGTGAAATGGCACCAGCTTTCACTCTGAGGGAAGTGGAGCTTCCATGGAGGAGTTCTGGCAGAAGGCAAAAAACCTGGTGGCTCTCTGGCATCAATCTCTACTCCACAGCAGCCATGGCAGGCAAAAACCTGGTCTGGAGCCTCTTGGTGTGCTTTCTTTCCCTTGGCTCCNCATCCTTTCCTCTAGGTTGAACAGTCCTGAGCTTTTTCAGCTAAGAGAAATGCTCCGGTGCCTTCATCATCTTGATGGTCCTTTGTTTGACTGTACCCAGTGTATCTGTGTCTCTTGTACTGGAGAGACCAGCACTGTATGCAATACTCCAGGTGTGGCCTTATCATACAGAGCAGAGTTCAGATCATTTCTCTCAGTCTACTGCCAACACTACTAAAAGACATGTGGATATGTATTTACAGACTCAAAAGCAGCCTGTGGATAAGTGCAATCTTAAGGGACTTCCATCTGAGAAAACATAGACTATTGTCTTTATATCCACAGAGGTATGAGGAAGATGTGTGTCTCAGTTATGAGACAAATTTAAGAGAGGATACTGCAAAGAGCAGTCTCCTCTAGAGGGTTTCAACAATCCCCCTCCACCAGCAGAAATTTAATACTAATAGAGGAGAGTGAAAAAAAAAAAAAAAAACCACAACAAAAACCCAAATCAATGGTTTATTAACAACAGAATACCCATAACTGCTAAACACCAAACTATCAGAACTCACCCCTCCCCACCCCACATATACAAAAAAAAAGATCCCAAAACACCCAGAGAATGCCAGAAATGTTGGAGAAATACTGCTTCCCGACACAGGGTGTGAAATGGCACCAGCTTTCACTCTGAGGGAAGTGGAGCTTCCATGGAGGAGTTCTGGCAGCAGGCAAAAANGTGGAGCTTCCATGGAGGAGTTCTGGCAGAAGGCAAAAAACCTGGTGGCTCTCTGGCATCAATCTCTACTCCACAGCAGCCATGGCAGGCAAAAACCTGGTCTGGAGCCTCTTGGTGTGCTTTCTTTCCCTTGGCTCCCTGAGGCTTGGGGCTGGAATGGGGCAGCCCTGCTTTCACCAGTCCCACTCCTCCAGTCTCAGACCTGCAGCTGTTGAGTTCACCTCGAGGCAGCTGAAAGGTTTCTACTGCAGCTTTACCAAGCCAGGGAAGGGAAAACTCTGGCTGGGCCAACAAAACCAAACTCACCAAGCAAAACCAAACCTCACAGACCCACCTGGGCAATGAAACTTCAAAACTGCCCGCAAAAACCCCAAAGCTCCCCACTCCCCAGCCCCCCATACACCCAGTCCTAGGCCTTAAAGATACAACAACCATTTTTGGCATAAAACAGAAGATCATGGAATAGACTATCCATAATAGACATAAATCACTCCAACACATTCTGATAAACCCATTTCTGGACAGTGATGAATAATTTTTGTTAGCATCTCAAATAAGGCACCTCCACTCTTCAAAGGATCACAGAATCATTTAGGTTGGAAATGACCTCAAAGACCATGGAGTACAGCCTTTGACCAAACACCATCATATCAACTACACCATGGCCCTAAGTAACACATACAGTCACTTGTTGAACATTTCCATGTATGGTGACTTAGCCTCACCCCTGAGCAGTCCATTCCAAGGCTTAACAAACCTTTCTGTGAAGAAATTCTTCCCCATGTCCAGATACGTCACCCAGTCTGACTCTTTGCACTGATAACTGACAGGCAAACTGCCACAGTTTCTTCTCACATCTAAATGGCATGCTGAACTTTGGAACATGAATCCTGAAATACACATTAACCATGCATAAACACATGTCCAAGTTTAGTCAGAGGCTGTGGGGGAAAAAATGGGTAAAAACAGTCAGAACTGATAACTGTGTACAAGAACAGACTATGAGTCTCCAAACCAGTCTGTGAAATCTGAATTTAAATAACTGATGACTTAATTTGATAGGTGTTCTCCTTTTAAAAAGGCCAAGTGTTAGAGAAATAAAAGCTGGTTTGAAACAGTTACCGGAATGTAGCTGCTTAATAACTCTGAGTACTTGTTACAATGAGCTCAGCACTAACTATTTAACAAACACCTGATTTTTAGCAAATTTATATACTGACAAGTTTATAATAAGTCTCTACAATCATGAAGAGAGCAGTCATCATCTCAATTATATAGTGCAAGTAAAGTGTATGAGTAGATAATCACTCCTCACAAAAACAGGAATGTCAAAGGACCATGGTAGGTGGACCTTGGCTGGCTACCAGGTACCCACCAAGTCTCACTCTCACTCTTCCTCCTCAGAGGGACAGGGGGAGAAAATATTATGTAAATGGTTGCAGTTCAAGACGAGAATAAGGAGATCACTGACTACCCTCATGGATAAAACTGGACTTGAGAAAGATTAATTTAATTTATTACAATTAAAATTAGAGTAGGAAGGTAAGAAACAAAACCAAAATTAAAACCACCACCCTTCTCACCACCCTTCTTTCCAGGCTCCACAAATGACTCCTGACTCTTCCCTCCCTATGCTACACCCTTGCTTCAGCGGGGTCCCTCCCACAGGAGACAGTCTTTCATAAACAGCTCCAATATGGATCCTTTCTGGAGGCTATGGTGTTCCAAGAAATGTTTCAGCATGGGTCCTTTCCCGGAGGTACAGTCCCTCAGGAAGAAATTGCTCTCAGCCTGGGCTCTCCATGGGACACAGTTCCTCCCAGAAAACATATTCCTGCATGAATTTCTCTACATGGGCCAGGAGTCTGCTCCAGGGCAGTGATGACTCTTGAAGTGCTTCTGAGGACTCTCCACCTGCTGTCCTCAGGCTTCAGGACTACAGGGTGACAACCTGCTTTATCATGGTCTTCTCCTTGGATCACAAGAAAATATCTGTTCCACCACCTGGAGTACCTTCTTTCCCTCCTTCTTCACTGACCTTGATGTCAGGATATTTGGTACTAGAAAAAAGATACAAATAAATGATTAGTGCTTGAATAAAAGCTTCTTTTTCTCTTCATAAAAGGAAATATTTCAATAGATAAGGCCAAATATTTATTCTGATTCAATTAATTAATAATTACTTTCCAGTTATCAATTAAAACCAATATATTGTTTTGAAGTTCAAGGTTTAGGTTGAACACAGGACATATTTTGACATCTGATTTTTCTTTTAACTATTTTTTAAAATGAAGCAGTGCAATAAGCCTAAGTTTGTATATTTTCTCCCAATTAACTAAGACTATACGATGATTGTCATGAGGGTTTTTTAGTTTGTTTTGTTTGTAGGTTTTTTGGGATTTTTTGGTAGAACTTATTTTATTGTGCTGTATTTTGTTTATAAAATAAGCTCTATATTTTATTGACCAAAAGAAAACAAAAATTTGGTAATGTACTTCAGCATTTTACCTCTGCTTTCAAAGTAACTTGAAACCTACTGTTTATTAATTATGAAATGGAAAATGGGATGAAAAATAACATTGGACCTATTATTTTCAAGGATGCTACAGTGAAAAACAAGGTGCTTCAAAACAGGTGACAACTTTTACAGGCTTGAAGTTGTTTCTATGTATAGAAAGATGGAAATGGTTTTGACTTTAATTTAGAGAAAGAAATTATGACAGATATAAGAAGGCTACACAAAGTAATGAATGGCATAAAGAGAATAAGTTCAGCATCCCCACTTACCCTTTCACTTGAGGCAAGACTGGAGATTTTTAAACAGTGATTACTTGAAATTGCTAATCAAGTGCTTTCTTAAATGTGATTGTTCTGTTGTCTCAGTAATACAGTATTCAAAACTGAATACATCACTTTCCATGGAAACCATTTTCAAGCACTTCATAACATTAATAACAGAACTGAAGATAAACAGTAAGAGAAGGCAGAAATAAAATAATGGGTGAGGAAGAGCAGAAGTATCTCCAGCTAGGATTTGTAATGAACTGATGAGGCAAAGTAACTAAGTTACACAACAAAACAGGTTCACATCACATTAATTATAGAGTATTTTCACACAAAACCCCTATACAATACAAGATGTTAGAAGAAAATACATTTTTTTGACCTAAACACAGACAGGGGGAGAAACAGGAAAAACAGGTTATTGGAAATACAATCAGCTGAAAGAGAGTTTTAAACAAATAGGATTTCGCCCCAGAATAAATACAAAATCTAAGCAAGGAAGTCTCTGCTACAAAGGTTTGGAAGGGAGATAGTGCTCACCAGTGAGGAATACCTAGATCAAGCGTTAAGGTACTTCGATGTTTTAAGTGCTTATGTATTCTTTTTACACCATAGTTTCTTTACAGATTCACCTGGCAGGTATTAGTTTTAATAGCCTGATGTGGTGGGTTGACATTAGCTAGTCACAAGGCTACCAAGCTGCTCTATCACTCCTTCGGGGGACAAGGGGAGTGATGAGAAAATGCTCATGAGTCAATGTAAAGACAGGACAGGGGGAGATCACTCATCCATTACTGTCATAAGCAAAACAGAGTTAACCTGGCAAAATTGATTTAATTAATTGCTAATCAAAAGTCAGAGCAGGAAAATGAGAAGTAAAAAAAAAATCTCAAAGCATTTTCCTCCCACTCCTCTTTTCTTCTCATGCTTAATTTCACTCACAATTTTCTTTACCTCCTTCCCATCAAGCAGCACAGGGAGACAGAGAATGGGATTCATGGCCAGTTATTGCATGTCTCTGCTGCTTCTTCCTCCTCATACTCTTCCCCTGCCCCAACACGGAGTCTATCCCATGGGAGATAGTCCTTTGCAAATTGCTCCAAGATGAATCCTTACTACTAACTGTAGTTCTCCATGAATTTCATGCCCACATCATCACCTGGTTTCTGCAAGAAACCTGCTCCATCATGGGCAACATGCCACATAAAACAAAGATACCTTCTGTTCTTAAAAATGCAAAGTGATGAGACAGGGGACAACAGCAAAATAACTGTTACAGTATGTTGTAAAGTTCCTATATTTCTGCAGTAATTGAAATAATGAATTAATATTATAAGCTTATGGATATCCATTTTAAATTTTCACTCTTTTTTTTTACTTTTCTCTCTTAAACTTTCTAAAGTCTGTTCTGCTGAAACTACCAATATTCATTCTGTCTTTTTCTTTTAAAATATTCAAAGAAGAAATGGTTGTGGGCTTTTTTCTTGTTTGTTTTGTAATTTATATTCTTCTGTGTTCTTCAGTTTTTGCATTATCAGCTTCAAGGTAGTAAATGAAGATACATCAGTGGGCTGAAAGCCAAGCATCCACAGTGACTGTCAATAACTTGCCATTCCTGTTTAGGAGGAGGAGACGAGGAATTAGGAAGAGCAGGAGTGAGAAAGCCTGTGGATTTAGGTACACAGAAATCATTTAAAAATTTCTGTCACAGACAAAACTGACTCAGCTCAAGGAATTTAACTTTCATTATTACCACTTAAACATGCATATTCAAGGATTGATTCAGGTATTGGAAAACAAATCAAAAATAGGGAAATACTTGCACATCTCTAGAAAACATTTTCCTCCCTCTCCTCCTCATCTCTTTCCCAGGCTTTGCTCCTCTTCTTCATTCCAGACTAATTTCCTGCCATGTTAGAAGTGACCATCAGCTACACTGAGTGCCTTCAGGGTGGTGGGGAACACCTGGTGGGCTCACAATCAAAACTTTGATGTTCCTCTCTGTTGCTCCCTCTCATGTTCTCCTCTGTCATGGGTCCTCCATGAGTTGCCATTCCTGACAGGAATCTGTGCTTAACCTTGGATCACATCCTCCCTCTCCTTCTGTGACCCTGGTAGTTTTTATACTTTCTTGTATAGCATTTTTTATTAAAGTGACTTTCAGACAAGCTAAGCCTTAGCTCTGTCCTGCAGTGTGTCCACCAGAGACAGCTGGAACTAGTTGTGTCTGGCATGAGACAAATCAAAGTTTTGATAAAAGTGGCATAACTAAGCTCCTTTCTGTTTCAACATCAAGTCCAGTTTATATTATGATGGCTGGCTGCATGCTTTACCTTCAACCATGGGATACCATTGTGAATTGGTTCCACTGTAACTGTAACAGCTTTGTAAAAAAAAAGAATTTTGTGAAACAGTGTGAAGAAAGCTCTGAGTTGACCTTAGTCTTAATAACAATATTCGTTTTCAAAGGAAGAAAAGATTGTAGAAATATTTAGTATGCACAGTATATTGATTTTTTTTTAGGCCAGCAAAAACTGAGATTCAAAGCCCTTTGATTTTTTTGACCATTTAATAAGAAATTGTCCATGCCGAATAAGAATATTTCCATGGTATTATTTACTTAGTTATATGGGTACCAGTTCTCCTGAGAGGAAGAAGAAACAAATCTGTATATGGGTCATGATCTTTCTAGGAAAGCCTCAGGCCAAGTTCCTTTACCCTCTCACAAAAAACAGCTTTCTTGTCATGCTCGTCTCTTGGGAGCCTTGAAGGATCACAGGCAAACCACAGATTTTCTGTTGACTATTCACACCACAGTTTTGCTCTCAAGTTTGACCCACTTGTTTCCCTAGTCCCTCAGGGGCTGCATGATTTTGCCATGTGCTCTGAGCACCTTCAGCATCCTTTCTGTCTGCTGCTGTCTTTATTAAACATGGTCACCTGTTCA
The DNA here is from genome assembly GCA_013399225.1 of Rhipidura dahli. NCBI lineage: Eukaryota > Metazoa > Chordata > Aves > Passeriformes > Rhipiduridae > Rhipidura > Rhipidura dahli. The sequence continues at coordinate 21,475 of VXAC01001205.1, read as the reverse complement.
ATTTAGTACTATCTACCTTTCCTTCTCAAATTCCTAGTAGTAAAAATTAACACCTCAGCTTTTATTTTGCTTTGCCTTAAGTTCAGGTGTTCTCTATTTTCAGTGTCTTTTTTCATGTCTTTCACATCTTTCTTCTCTTTCATGCTGTAGTCAGGGCTGTCCTGTGCTGAACTGCACATCTTGCAAATTTACCTTGACTGACAGAGTCTGGTGGAACTTGCAGTAATGTGAGTCAGCAATGTGATGATGACAACAAAATCTGCCTATCTATCCCGAGATATTTCAAATTTGTAAATAACCTTTTCTCTTCTGTTCACTTCATGTTTTATTCCTCTCCTCTCTTGCATTACCAAGTGTTTGGTTTTAGACAACCTTTCACTCTTTCATGCCCTTACTACAGCAAAGTACAGTTCCTTGATTGAGTTAGTTCTGATGGTTTAAGTATGCTGAAAAAGGGCCTCTAAACACACATCCAACAGGATGACCTTTTTTTGTCTTTAGTTTCACTAACTGATCACGTAACTGATGACATAAGTCAAACTGTCAGAAGAACTTTTTACTGGATCCCTATCTGCACCGTCCACAGAAGATGTTTTACCAGCTTAGATATATGAAAAAGAAGAGAAGGTTTTGGTGGGGGCTTTGAGGGAGTGGGGCAGGGGTGGGGGGGATGCATGTGTTGGATTTTTGTTTGTTTTGTTTGTTTGGGTTCTTTTTTGTTTGCTTCTCTTATTTTGTTTGTTTGTGCTGGTGGTGGTGCTGTTTTTTTGTTGAGTTTTCTTTTACTTTTTATTCCAATGTGATTGAGACCAGGACTAGACTCTTAGTTTTATGTTATTTGTCTTCCTGTAGCATCCTGGTCTGTATTTACTAATATCCATTTTCTTAAACTGGCAGTAAAACCAAACAATACTGAGACTTCCTTTCCTTGGTTTTCTTTTTATGTCTTTACATGAACCACATTTATAATGAAACAATTCAGAGAGCTCTGAAATCCACCAAGTCATCATAATCTCTTCATTTTTCTGTGGGATGTGGGATTATTTTTCAGCTGAGCATTCTACAGCCTTCACACTTAGTTTTGTTTTGGTTTTTTTCAACTTCTATTAAGTTGGATCTGCCACGTGTCATATTCATTATCTGTGTGCAGTGTTACTGAGATTAAATTTTATGAAGTATCCTGTTCCACTCTGTCTTTTTTTTTTAATCAGGATATATCATAAGCATTCTGGCACTGTTACATAGTTGGTAATTGTATTTTGCGACTATCCAGTATTTGTAAAGAGCTATTTAAATTTTTATACCCTGAGGTGCTCCACTATACTCTTCTTCACTCCAAAACGCCATATTTGTATTCCATCCCCATGTCATACATTGGCATAATTAAAATCAGGAAGAACAGAAGGATAAACATGAAAATATTTGCCCCATTCATGAACTATGTTTGGCATACATTGCTCATATATTCAGGATAGCATCATTAACTCTTTTTATTTAAAATAATTATTTATTCAGCTTTCTCTAGTCACAACTCCAGTCATTATGATCTATAGAAGTAGCAGTTTTTTACACTCCTGGATTCTCTTTCTGCTTTTCATGCCATTCTTGGTGCTTTTATTTAGTAATTTTTATAAATAACTTCTATAGGAAACAAAATACAAAATGCATGTTTATTTCATAATTCTCTTGAAATATACTGTTTATTGTGGCATATCAAAAAGTTAGTATAAAACGCCAATATAATTCAGAATATTTTAATCACGTTACTTCTATTTCTTCTTCATCAGACTTCAAATGAGTGTCACCAATTCTAAAACATTACTTTGCAAAAACTGATTTTTAAACTGCTTTTTAAAATTAGGTGTCAACACTTTAAAAGAATGCTTTTACAAATTGACATCGTTCTGACATTAGTTAGGTCTGAATTTGTGGCTTAGTTCATACAGAAGGAATAAACAAAATATGCTATACACTAATGAAAAGCAGATCACTGTTTGTTAGAGTAATAAAGAGTTAGTTCCCAGTTTAGGCATATGGATTGCTGTGCATTTAACTGATAATCACTGTTCCTTGGTACAGTTTTGCTGCTTTATTCACTTTGAGATGATGTGCTGGAAGAAAGAAGGTGAACTTTCACCTCTGATCATGCAAATTCAAACCTACTGTTTTCTGCTGAAGAGAGGTAAATTGTGAAGACCCAAGCAGCCCCTCCGTTGGCTGCCCCAGCCCTAGCTCTGAGGTGGCTAGACGAATCTCGATCAGCTAGCCTCGCAGAGGAGGAGCCATAAAGGAGTTTCCCTCTTTCCCCCTCTTTCTCCCTTTGTTTTTGGGTTTGGTATAAGCCTTCTACCCTAGAGAAAGAAGTGGTTCCACCTGGGGCGGCGCCAGGGGTAGGTGGGGAAAGAGTCCACGCCTAGTGGGAGGACCCGTGGTGCCCATCAAGGGCAGTTTTCTAGAAGCTTCTCCCCTGGGCGTCGAGAGATTGGACAAAAATGGACTGACAAGTTGACCCCTCCCAACTGTTATAATTTTATTGGTTACTGATGAGGTATTGTTAATGCTCATTGGATATGTTTCTTGTTACCTCCCCATTTCCCTGAGGTATAAAACCTGTGTTTTTCCCTGGAATATTCGGAGTTGCTCCGGGATTTCCTCCTGAATAAACCTTCCTGCTTCGTCCTTGGACGGCTCCCTCTCTCTTTCTTACCGCCGCCGCTCCTCAAGTTGAGCCACCGCTCCCACTGGAACTCAGTGCGCAGGCCCGAAGGCTCAGTGCTGGCACTACAAGTGGTGTCGGCAGCCAGCTGGGGTGTACCCCTTTGGACTGTAAGCAGACTGCCTGTGCGAGGCCTCGTTGGGAGGCACGTGCAGGAGACTCAGGATCTGTCCCCACCGCTTCTGTCGTGGCCGTGGCTGCCAGGTCCGATTCCTTGGGGTCGCTTTTCCCTCAGCTAGAGGGCTATCAACCGAGGGCTATCCATTAAGCGTGGCCGAGGACTACATCCCTTCCCCCCAACGCGACAGTAAATAGCACCATTCTAAGTAGAAAAAGCAATATTGGCAGAAGTCTGAGCTGAGGAAGTCCAATCCTGATTTTTTTTCAAAGGCAGTGAGTAATTGAGCCACTCTTTTGTCTGAGTGGTGGAATGTGTAATGTAGAAGACCTTGAGTTTTCTAAGTAGCCATTTGCTATTATTGAAGGGCTAAAGTCTGAAGTCAAAATTTTAGACTACTTTGATATGGGAGAGGGAGGAGTAGAAACTTCCACAGGCATTCATGAGTTTAATTTACAATGCTGTAAAGGGCTTGGGTTGATGTAATGATAAAGGTATACAGACCTTAAGCAGAAAAATTACAAACCTGTGTTTCTATAGCTATAAGTAAGTTATAAGTAAGAATATGTTTCACCATATGGGTGATATGATGGAGGGCTTTAAGTACAGTAATGTGGTCTTCTAGTTTAAGAATTCAGATGTTATAATCGAAGTATATGTGTGCATGTGAGCTAGCAAGTTATTGGTTGAGAAACAGTAAAAATACCGAAGTTGATAGGTTACAAAGTCAAAACGAACTTCCGTGTTAATTCCTTGCCGGACCAAAAAGTTATAAATTGACATGTAACTTTGTAACTTGTGACTTTCTTCAGTATGGTGACTTGTTACTAAATCTTCGACTTCTGAGATGCCTTGTTGTTGAGGAATTTTTGCAGGAGAATGGGCACTGGGATGCACAACCCAGCTTTCCCAGCATTGAAGCAAGCTGAATAAAGGGATTGCTATCTTTGATAACACCATGGAGGAAGGGAAAAGAAACAACCCAAGGATGAGAAATAAAGATGTATTAATTGCAGCACAAAAGAAATATAGTTTAGGAATTATTAAGACAATAGGGTAGTTCAGCAATATGAAAGAAGTATAGTTTAGGAACTGCTGAAACAATAATTTAGTTCAAAAGGATTGATACATTATGCTGAACAAAAGGATGTAAAATGCTGAAAGATGGAGAATAGCAGCCACAGCAAGTGTCCAGTCAGAAGTTTAGATGCAACATGCTAACAATAGTAAGCATCCAATCATTACACTTCTGTTTGGCCGGACGATGTTCGAATCATCACATATTCAGAAATGAAAATGCTATATAAGTGTATATTTTGCTCATAATAAATGGCTTGACATGATCATATTGATCATTGCGTGATGTCCCGTTATTTCGCCTCTGCACCTTGTTTGGTTTTCAAGTAATAAATCGTGGATAACCATGATGGTCCCATCTCTTTGATAAGGTTCTGACACTTTGATACTACAGCCTTTACTCACATTGAATAAAGCTTTCTACATGAAAAAAAATATTATAAGGTTTGACTCCTAATAATTTTTTATTATACTTAAATTTTATCCTCTTAAGTAAGGATAAATAAATGAATGCATCATTCTGCTATATATGAACTTACTGAATGTACAACTGAGCACCTCAGGGTCTTGCTCTGAATTCATAATATGAATAAATTAATTGAAGAACAGAAATACATATTTTTAGTTACAAATTGAGAAATCGTTGCTGTTGTTAAAAGCTTGTGAAGATTCTTTTGAAATACCTGAACTCAGTATTTTGACACCCTTGCTCTTCCAGTTACACATCTCTAGCTAATTTCCTGGTATACACTGAGTTTGCATTCTTGCTGTATCAGTTATTACATCATTGACTGACTCCCTGAAAATTCTTCCTGATTGTCTAGAGAGCAAGATATTTCTAATAGTTTCCTCTCTCCTTTCTTAGTAGCCTCTTTCCCTTCCCAAGTAGGACTCCTGTGACTGCCTAATATCATCTTGCCTTGCCTTAGTGTTTAATTTAGCCTATTTACTCCATATGAAAACAGAGAAAAATCTTCCTCAAATTGATTGGGCTGAAAATCAGTGCATAGTGGTTCTCCGATCACTGATGACAATTTTATCCTGCTTGTGATGAGATAATATGCTGCTACTCAATCTCTCTTCCTCTTCTGCTCACCTTTGATATGCTTAAGATTCCTTTCTTCTAAATCTTTACTTCATTTAACCAAGTGATCTCATTTCCGAAGTGATCCCTTGAGTCTCTCCAAAAGCCATCACTGGCTTGCTTATTCTCATTAGCCAGTAAGCATTTCACTTCTATTTTGCCAGTGCACACAATACCCAAAGCAATAGGCACTGCCTTAATATTTTTCTACAAGTCAAAATATACTGGTACTCTGTAGGTCTAGACCAGCTATCGTAGCAGACTTTCATTGTTTTGAGTAGAAGCATTCTTATACTATTAGGTAGAAAATCTTCCAGAAAAGAGTGTGGTTATGAAGACAGTGCTGATTATTATTGCTTTTCTGCAAATCTGATTCTTATATTGCCAGAAAAAAATGATGTTCTTTATTTTCTTGCTTCAGGTGTCATGGATGTTACCATCAGACAACATTGGTACCTTGACATATTACTAACCGGTTTTGCTACCCCTATGGTTTTGTATTTTTAGCCGTAGAATGGTTTTTGCTTGAGGCCCTCTTAGGCAAACTGAATACACTTTGGCTGATAAAAATAAATGAAATAAAATAAAATTTTCTGTGAAAGGAAACAGGTTTTATCAAATTGCTATAGGTTTCTCGAATTATATATTGTTATGACTTTCTGAATAATCTCATTCAGCTCTTCTCTACTTGTGACATCTAATATAGGTGCACTTCAGAATCATCAGCAATTTCTTCAAAATAAGTCAAGAAATAAAGTAAAAAGAGTACATAAACTAACACAGTGGTCAAGATTCTATGAATTTAGAAGTCATTATTTATAAAAGACAACAGATAAGCCTGATAATAAGTTTAACAAAATGAAAGGTGCAACTGCATCTTAAGGAAATGGATCAAGTTAGAAAGAAATCTACTGTGCTACATCTCTTTCTTATTTTTCATTTTAATCACATAATTTAGCTACTCTGAAACAAAGACTCTCATTAGGATTAAGAACAGTGACCTTTCTTCTTCTACTTTCATTACAATTAAATAATTTGACCTCAAGTAAAATAACATTGTCAGATAGCTTATGATTCCATTCTTAATACTTCTGTAGGGTTGGTGTATTTTTTCTTCAATAGCTAATCTTGTTTTAATTCAGTTGCTCACAATAGCAAATACCTTTTTTAATTAGTAAATTAAAAAAGAGATTTTCAGAGCTCCTTATCTTTCCAGTTTGTTATCCCATCTGTACAAGCCTTGAAAGGAGTTAAGATATGTATAATGCTAATTAATTTCATACCACACTGGAGCTGTTATTTGAATACCTGTTAAGCCAGGTATTCAAATCCTTTTCCCAATTCAAATATAAACTAAAGCTTAAAGTTATTAGTCCTAATGAGTAATTTGATTTACTTTAAGTTAATTAAACTGTATTTAATTCAGTTACATGAAGACACTCTAGTAGTCTTTGAAAATACATACAATAATAATATCCATTTATTTAAGGAAAATATTGTGTTACAAATATTGTTCAGTACATTGTAGAACTACAAAGGGATAATGGCTTCTGGAATCTTCCACTAGCCTCTGTAAAAGATGATGGTTAAAAACAAATCAGAGAACAAACAATGAATGGTAAAATTAACATGTGAAACTAACATATAAAATATAATTTCTGATCAAACAAGAAAAGCTGGATGACACCCTTTACAGCTACAACATAAGCAGAGAACAATAAAAGCAAATTTCAAAAGGAATTAATTAGAAGCTGGTAGAAAATGAGGAGTGAAAACAAAGCTTAGTTATGTAAGCTGTTTCATATTTCCCTTAAAGTTTTGCATAAACTATTCATGCAACAAATAAAAAATATTGACATTTCTGTTATTACCTGTCTCTGCACATGCTGCATATGTGCTGACATTAAGAGTCCATGTATATGCAAGTAGGAAATTTAAACTCGTTTTTCATGTTTTATGAAAGCCTGAATACTTTATTCATTAATAACAAGTAACACTCAATTCATTTGTGAGCATCAAACTGTAATTTGGATGCATTGGCTACAGTACACCGCTTCAGGATGGTCTACAGGTATTGAGCTACTCTTTTAACTTCCACAAATAAAAAAAATCTTACACCCAACAGTAAATGGTAAAGCCTCTTCATGCAGAAAGTCTTTATGTGGTCAATATGAAACACTATTTCCCTTAGGTAACTCTTCGTGGCTTATGCCTCCTTTTTTCTTTTTCTTTCCTCTAAAATAAAAGACAGATATACAAAATTGGTAGGTCCATTATCCTTAATTTTCCTTTATTAAAATGTTTCACTAAAGTATAGGAATGATACAGAGTTTTCTACATAACAAAAGTATAAGTAAACATTAAGGAAAAGTACTAAGTTGTCATGTCAGCTACAACTGAATTGAAATTTTGTTTGATTTCCTGCATGCTTATAGAAGCAAAAAAATTTTAAAAAATTTTTTTAAATCGTACAAAAATAAACAAAAAAAATTCCACTCTGAGTGTTCAGAGATTTACGAGAGGATGAATGAACTTGTCAATTAAATTTTAAGAAATGTATTTATATCTTTCTCAGGTGTGAAAAGAGGAGACGATACACCTAGAAAAATGTAACAAAAACCAATGTCAAATAGGAATAACTTAAAATTCAGGGAGGAGTATAATATCAGGACATCAGAATAGGGTTCAAAAAACAAGGTAAAGAAGAAATGGACACTGTGTGTAATCTGAACATTGCCACTTAAAGCATGTGACTCATGCTTCAAAACCAAAAAAAAATGAATGTCATAAAGGTGTTTGTCCTGTCAAGCTATATATTTTTAGTTTATTTGCAATGTAGCAATTAGCAGTTATGTATTTCAATATTTTTGCTACAATAGTTAGATAAATTTTGCATATGATTACATAGGGTGCCATAAACGGCTCAGCCAATTTTTAATTAAAGAGGATTTATTGAATAATAAAAGTATAAAATTTGATAAAGCCACAAGTAAAACAGCCCCGAGCTGGGCAGTCAGCACTGGTGAACCGAAGTTCGGACACTATCCATTCCGAACTGCTTAGTTCACAAATGCTGTTTCTATGAGGTATCCTTTTATGCATTTTTGCTTTGTTAATCTTGTCCTTTGATGTAGTTTCTCTTGTCTTGCTGACAATTCCTGGAACCGGTAGATGCAAATCTTTTCACTGCTGGCGACGCATGTTATCTTACCGTCCTGGAACCAGTCGAGTAAATCTTATCATCCTGGAACTAGTGATGTAAATCTTTCACAGCTGGTGATGCATATTATCTTATCGTATACATATTGAATGCATATTGCTGGAGCCATGCCAGATGGGGAAATTCCCCAGAACACCTTCCCTTGGAATACATGTCTTTGTATCTGTATTTTTTCTCAACTGTGGTTTTATTTTTAGCACGAATTATTTTGTAACATATACTACATAGGGTAAGGTTCTTTCTTAGCTCTCTTCGGGAAAGTATGGGGAAATAAAGGAAAAATGTAAATACAGCCTACAGTGGACCATCAACAATGACAGATTGAAAGAGAACACTGGCTATTTGATAGGCTTATATTTCTTAGCAGTATCGAAGTGTGTGATGTCGCAGAGAGACAAGAGAAGTTGTCACAGCTCAGGGGAGGGGTACAGCTAATTATTCTCCCTTTACCTGGGGGTTTTTCTGGGAAGGGCAGAGATACTGAAAGATTTGGGCTGGGGGAAGGGGTTGGGTGCAGCTCTGAGGNCAGGTGTGAAAAGAGGAGACGATACACCTAGAAAAATGTAACAAAAACCAATGTCAAATAGGAATAACTTAAAATTCAGGGAGGAGTATAATATCAGGACATCAGAATAGGGTTCAAAAAACAAGGTAAAGAAGAAATGGACACTGTGTGTAATCTGAACATTGCCACTTAAAGCATGTGACTCATGCTTCAAAACCAAAAAAAAATGAATGTCATAAAGGTGTTTGTCCTGTCAAGCTATATATTTTTAGTTTATTTGCAATGTAGCAATTAGCAGTTATGTATTTCAATATTTTTGCTACAATAGTTAGATAAATTTTGCATATGATTACATAGGGTGCCATAAACGGCTCAGCCAATTTTTAATTAAAGAGGATTTATTGAATAATAAAAGTATAAAATTTGATAAAGCCACAAGTAAAACAGCCCCGAGCTGGGCAGTCAGCACTGGTGAACCGAAGTTCGGACACTATCCATTCCGAACTGCTTAGTTCACAAATGCTGTTTCTATGAGGTATCCTTTTATGCATTTTTGCTTTGTTAATCTTGTCCTTTGATGTAGTTTCTCTTGTCTTGCTGACAATTCCTGGAACCGGTAGATGCAAATCTTTTCACTGCTGGCGACGCATGTTATCTTACCGTCCTGGAACCAGTCGAGTAAATCTTATCATCCTGGAACTAGTGATGTAAATCTTTCACAGCTGGTGATGCATATTATCTTATCGTATACATATTGAATGCATATTGCTGGAGCCATGCCAGATGGGGAAATTCCCCAGAACACCTTCCCTTGGAATACATGTCTTTGTATCTGTATTTTTTCTCAACTGTGGTTTTATTTTTAGCACGAATTATTTTGTAACATATACTACATAGGGTAAGGTTCTTTCTTAGCTCTCTTCGGGAAAGTATGGGGAAATAAAGGAAAAATGTAAATACAGCCTACAGTGGACCATCAACAATGACAGATTGAAAGAGAACACTGGCTATTTGATAGGCTTATATTTCTTAGCAGTATCGAAGTGTGTGATGTCGCAGAGAGACAAGAGAAGTTGTCACAGCTCAGGGGAGGGGTACAGCTAATTATTCTCCCTTTACCTGGGGGTTTTTCTGGGAAGGGCAGAGATACTGAAAGATTTGGGCTGGGGGAAGGGGTTGGGTGCAGCTCTGAGTTTTTTTTTTTTTTTTTTGCGCTCTCAGCTTAGGAGGAGGGTGGTCAAGCTGCTGCTTGGGGGCAAGGGAATTCACTGCCGCCTTCTGAGCCCAGCCCTGTGCCTTGTTTCTCCAGCTGTGGGTGAGCCTTTGCTCAAGAGAGCAAACACTGAACCAGGACCTCAGTGGCACCCTGTCTTACTGGAAAGGACCCTTGGCATCTGTGGTGGTGTCCAAGACCCTTAGGGCTCAGACTCCTCCTGTCACTCGAGCCCTAGCCATCCAATGGCTGAGTGACACTGGGTCAGATAATGGCCAGGAGGAGGAGGATGAGATTTGAACCACCCAAGAGGCGTGTTGTAGCAGCCCGGGGAGGGGGGGGGTGTTGGGGGGAGGAGAGCTGGGGAGAACACAGCATCCTCTTCTGGAAAGTTCTAGTCTACCTCGATGGCAATTGGATGTCTGTGAAATCCCTCCTATTTAGTGTGTTCTGACTTGTTGTTCCCAAATGTCTGTTACTTCTCGCTGGTTCTCTATTCGTTGTTATGGTTTTCCCTGCCCCGTTCTGTGTAGTATAAAACATCGTGTCAGACTGTTTTGTACTTGGAGAGCTCCCTGGACTTACCCTGCAATAAACTTCCTCCCTGCTGGACTTGCCCCATCTCTCCCTCTGGAAGTCCTCTCTGGGACTTGCTTTTAACTCTGGTGCTTTGGGAGGCTTCCACCTGCCACCCCTGAGGCAGGCTGCCAGGTCAAAGCGGCGAATAAACCTCCTCTGACTGAAGCAGGAGCCCTCCCTGCAGGAGGGCCATTTGGGTCACCCCGATATACAGGCTGTCTGGAACCCCAACCGCGAACACCGAGCTATCCTGGGGTGTCCCGAGTGGACAAGTGGCGCCTGAAACAGGGACCACGTAGTTTTGTCCCTGCAGGATTATTGTCTAAACTAATCCTTCGCACGTTGACTGCCCCTTGCTGAACGCGGCTCGGCAACAAGCCCCGCTGTTCCGAGGGGGTACAGAGGACCGAGGACTGGGTGTGTGGAGTCCGAGGGAGCCAGTGCTAAGCCAGAGGACCCTTCACTCGAGTTTCTGTTCTCGACCTGCCTCATCTGTGTCTGTGTGAGTATTGCGCTTGATTGTGGGATTTACTGTTCAGGCAGTCAGGTTTTTTTCTTGATTTCTGCCTTTTCCGTGGGTAGGGAATAATTAAGCAAGTGATTTTAGTTTGCCCCCATTTGCAGTTTTAAAGTTTCGTCATGGGGTTTAAGTTAAGTAAAACAGAGAGTAGGATTTATGTTCAAGTTAGTGAAATTCTTAAATGTGGTGGATTTCAGTTTTCTCATAAAGTGCTAAAATGTTTTGTTCGATGGATCAACCTTCACTTTCCTCAAACCCCTGAGGACAGAATTAGTCAAATGTCGTTTTGGAATGAGATTAGTCAGGAATTATTAAAGGAAAGTGAGTTTAAAAGTGAAAAGAAAAGTGTCAAAAAGTTTTTTCCTTTATTAGTGACCATAAAAGAGGCTCTAAATTTGCTGAGAAAAGTGAAGGCTAGTCCTAAAGCTTCCCCCTGTTTCTCGTGTTGGTCTCCTATGCCCCCTGTTCCTAAACCCCGCACCCAAAAACATGTCTCCTTCGTGCTGGATGAGATGAATGGAGCTGAAAGCTTGCGAGCACAGGGGAGCTACCTGCCTCCTGACTCCCTTCGTCTCCTCCAGTCCCCTTACCATGCCAGCCCTGGCCAGGCTGCTACAGACTCCCCATTCCCTTGTTCCTTACCCACTTCCCCAGTTGTTTATCATAAAAGTTCCTTAGGACAGCAAGGAGAAGTTGATCCCTTTGCCCCTCACCCTCAAACCTCCATCTTGTCTACTGATTGCTCCCCTTCCCTTATATCTATACCCCAAAATGGCGGTGACGGCATGGTCGGTCCTGCCAAAAACCGTTCTTCTCCCCATAATCCCTTCCTACCTGCCTTCCCCCTAAGTCCCTCCCTAAAACCCTTCCTTCTGCCCTCTGAGGTTTCCTCCTCCCACTACTTTAACCACTCCTCTGTTACATCAGAGGGGCATGATCAAGGGAGTGACCACTCCAATTCCCACGCCTGCCTAGGAGGAGGAGCCCTGGCTTCCCACATTCCCATCCCTGCAGATTCCCCTTATCCTGCCTATGCTTCCTCACCCCCTTCTGTAGTTTCTAAATCAGAAAGTGCTAATAAAAATAAACACCCTGCAGAGCTAATTCCACTTGTAGCTCCGGTTATACTTAACAGGCATGGGCATAACCCACAATGGGAGCCATTCAATTACCAAAACCTAAAAGATTTGTGTAAAGCACAAGAAGAATATGGTAGAGACAGCTCTTATTTTAAGAGCTTGTTCTCTGCCACATTCTCCACCGCCATTCTAATTCCTTTTGATATCAAAAAGATCATGGACTGCCTATTATCACTAGGGGAGTACATGCTCTGGGAGTCAGTGTGGCAGCAACAATTGGAAGAAATGCTCCCACAGTGGGTTACCCAACCGGATTATGTAAATTTAAACTTTGTGGACAGGGAGATTACACCAAGGCACAGGACCAGGCTCAAGCAATCCTGCTGCCTGTCTTGACGGCAATGAGGGGCATTGCTGAAAAAGCATTCTTCACAATGCCTTTCAAATCACACATCCTACCACATTATACATGTATCAGACAGTACCCCAATGAAACATATATTGATTTCATAGATTGGCTAAAAGCGGCTGTTGAAAAACAAATAGAGGACACCAATTTAAGAAATATGATGCTTAAAGAGTTAGCTAAGGTAAATGCTAATGAAACATGTAGACGAGTAATTAATACTCTTCCTTTTTACCCTCCACCAACATTACAACTGATGATCGAGGCCTGCACCTGAGCAACCAATGCAGACAGTGATTATCTTTGAAAAAGAGGGGGAGTGATGTCCCTGCCGCAGCCAGCACTTCGGGCAAATGCGATTGAAAGTGCTGATTACTACAACATTGAAGGAGTAACACCAGAACCACTACCAGCGGTCGTTGCACCGGTGCAAAACCCCAATGAATGGATGTGTTACCGCTGCGGTCAGAGGGGACACACTGCGCATTACTGCCCAGCTCCTGCTCCAGTCAAAACAACACCAAGGCTGCCGCGAGCAATGGGACAGGCCACAACATCAGCTCCGCCACAACCACCACCACTTGCCATGGCCCCGCCAGAGGCCCCAGCGCAACAACAGAGGGGAAACTAGAGCAGGAGTGCGTACAGGCAGGAGCACGCGAGGACACAAATATACAACCTGCCCCAAAGATAAAGGTTAAACTGTCAAAAACCATCCAATTACAGAAAGATGGTACTGTTACATTAGTTGCAGAGACAGAGCCTCAAATAAAGGATACTTGGGTGTTTGTGAGGAGTGATCCACAACTGACAATTCTCAGACTTGACATTGTACCAACAGTATCATTGACAGATGACCAGGGCTACCTGTTTGTTGTTGTAATCTGCATGTTAGCCCCTGTATTTCTGCCCAAAAATACGAACGCTGCACAGGCCGTCGCCTTGCCTAAAGACCCAGATGCGTTTCTTGCACCCCAGGAAGTCTATTGGGCAAGTGTGATGGGAAAAGCTTGTCCCAAATCCACATGTAAATTACGTTGTGCTAACACTGAAGCCGCTATTGACGGCAGGCTTGATACAGGGGCAGATGTCACTATAACAGAAAGGCAAGATTGGCCAAATGAGTGGGAGCTGCAATGAGTCGATGGCCTCATTTCAGGGACAGGGGGAACTATCACAGCGCAACGAAGCTGCCACGTTGTGCAGATCAAGGGCCCAGAAGGGCAGGTGACCTCAGTCCACCTGTATGTTGTTGACGCAGGATTGACACTCTGGGGCAGGGATCTCATGTCTCAATGGGGCATGACTCTCAATCTACCTCCAAGCCCGTCACCTTAGGATATTTAGGAATGGCCACTGTGGAGCACCCTACCCTATGCCAGAATTGGAAAACTGAAACGCCGGTGTGGGTAGATCAGTGGCCTTTAACTAGAGAAAAATTAAGTGCACTCAAGGCTCTTGTGGATGAGCAGTTGGAGAAGGGTGACATCGAACCCTCCAACACCCCCTGGAATTCCCCAGTCTTTGTATTTCAAAAAGCGGGGAAAGACAGGTGGCGGCTCCTCCACGACCTGCGAGATTAAATGAGGTGATTGAAGATCTGGGACCCCTACAACTCAGAATGCCATCGCCCTCAATGCTTCCCTGGGACTGGAAGCTAGCCATGATAGATCTTAAGGACTGCTTCTTTAAGATCCCCTTACACCTGACCGACGCCCCACGCTGTGCATTTTCTGTACCTCCTCTCAATCAAGGTGCTCCCATGCGCAGATACCACTGGAAGGCTCTTCTGCGAAGAATGAAAAATAGTCCAACAATGTGCCAGTGGTATCTCGCACGCATCTTGTCTCCAATCCGCGTGTTGGCAAAGCAGGCCATCATTTTGCATTACATGGATGACATCTTAGTTTGTGCACAAACTCAACAATATTTAGATGAAACACTAAAAGAGCTCTTTGAAGCTCTAAAAAATAACGGCTTCGAAATTCAAGGGGAAAAGGTACAGAAAATGAGACCCATAAAATACTTAGGGCTGACCATCACTGACAAGACTATTGTTCCACAGAAAGTTGTGATAAATGATAACCCGAAAATACTGCAGGAATTACAACAACTCTGTGGGGCAATTAATTGGGTAAGGCCCTGGCTTGGGCTCTCACCAGAAACGCTAGCACCATTATTCAATTTGCTAATTGGGACTGAAGATCTAAATGCTCCTAGAAATTTAACATCAGAGGCAAAAAATTCTATCAAAGCAGTGCAGGAAGCCCTGTCCTCTATGCAAGTCCATCGAGCTGATAAAAATTTGCCTTTTTAATTTGCTATTTTGGGAAAAATACCATATTTACATGGCCTGCTTTGGGACAGCAACCAAAAAAACCGGCTTCTAATATGCGAGTGAATCTTTCTATCTTTTCAACCTAATAAAAGCATAACAACACCCCCTGAACACATGGGAAGGCTAATTATGAAAGCCCGATCACGGCTGCGCACCCTGGTGGGGTGCGATCTGACATGCATATATTTACCTTTGACTACAGAAGCATTGGAGTTTTTAATACAAACTAATGTTAACTTGCAGTATGCTCTAGACTCCTATTCTGGGAAAATCTCAATCCATTATCTGAAGCACAAAATTTTTAATACTGATTTCAAATTAATCCAAAAGACAATCCAAAGCCCTAAACTTTTAAATGCCTTAACAGTGTTTACCGATGGGTCAAGAAGAAGCAATAAATCCGTTATTACCTGGAAAGACCCCAAAATTCGGAAATGGGAGTCCAACGTTCAAGTAGTTTCAGGCTCTCCCCAGGTAATAGAGCTTGCCGCCATTGTTAGGGCATTTGAAAGGTTTAAAGAACCATTCAATTTAGTCTCTGATTCAGCTTATGTCATCGGAATTGTGTCTAGAGCTGATTTAGCTACACTAAAAGAAAATAAAAATTCAAAAATTCACAGCTTGCTCTCAAGATTAATCTATCTAATCTCCCAGCGAGTGCAACCATTCTTTATCATGCATGTCAGGTCTCACACCGATCTTCCCGGCTTTATTGCCGAAGGGAACCATATGGCTGATCATCTAGCCATGTTGGTCCAGGGTGTGACCCTCCCAGAGGTGTTTCAACAAGCAAAAATCAGCCACTTGTTTTATCATCAAAATGCACCTGCGCTCACTAAAATGTTCCACCTCACCAGAGAGCAGGCAAAAGCCATTGTGTCCACCTGTCCAAACTGTCAGAAGCAACAGCTGCCTTCCCTTGGTATCGGAGTGAATCCCAGAGGACTCAGCAGCTGTGAGCTTTGGCAGACCGATGTAACACGCTTTCCAGCTTTTGGTAGAATGAAATATATACACGTTTCAGTGGACACATTTTCTGTCGCGGTCTTTGCCTCCGCCCATTGCGGCAAAAAAGCAAAGGATGTCATTTCCCATTGGACACAAGCCTTTGCTACACTAGGAATTCCCAAAGAAGTAAAAACTGATAATGGGCCTTCATACATTTCCGCTAGTGTCACCAAATTTCTGGAGCAGTGGGGGGTTGCCCACAAAACCGGCATTCCGCATTCCCCTACAGGACAAAGTATAGTGGAAAGAATGCATGGGACCATCAAGCGGACACTAGAGCGACAGAATGGTGGAAACGAAGTCAACACTCCAAACCTCTGGCTAGCGTGAGCCCTCTTCACCATAAACTTTTTAAATTGCTCCTTCAACAACCCTAATCCTCCAGTACTAAGGCATTTTCATCATAATGCAAAAACTCTGTGGAAAGACAAGCCATAAGAACTGATTAAAGATCCAGAAACACTACAGATACAGGGCCCCTTTAAGCTCATCACTTGGGGTCAAGGTTATGGATGTGTATCCACCCCCAAAGGAACTAAGTGGGTCCCCGGTAAATGGATCAAGCCCTTTCTATCAAAATCTCCCACAGACGTAGTAACTGGAGAGCGAGGAATTACTTAAAACAATGATTTAGACCCTCTATCTATGTTTGGTACCCTATTGTTGCTTTCCCTAAAACTTTATTTGTGTTAAAGTCCTCATTAATTTCAGGTTCCACGCCATCACCATGCTGTGTATCACCCTGATGCTTATTGTCATGCTGGCCACCTTCACTGACACCTGGATTGTACCCCAACCAAGGGCCAATGTTTGGACCACACTCCCAAAAGCTATGAACCAATCTGAGTTCTGTCTGTCCCTGGATGCTGTTAAGAACCCGTTAGCCACATGCCTGGTAGGAATCCCCTTAAGGGATAATGATTATCCTTTCGCAAGGAAGAAGCCCAACCCAGCTCTGTCTTGGCAGGAATAGACCGGGGTCTTCCCTATAGCCTTTCAGGAGCCACAAGAAATGACTCTGGTGGGGTCAGCCAAAGCAACATATTGTGTAACCTTTGAGTATAGATTGCTCTACCAACCCCAAACAGAGCTCAGTGTCGGAGGGAAAGTTCCAAAAATCACAGTTGCTGTTCCACATGATTCCCAGTACTCCATCACCACTTGGTGCAATTACACCACACAACTGCCAGTACAATCCTTTCCACTTCCCAGGATGCTCCCCATGGGAGTATTCCTAATGTGCGGAGACAGAGCTTGGTTTGGCATCCCTGGTCATCTTAGAGGAGGCCCTTGCACCTGGGTAAATTGGCTCTAATGACACCAGAAAAAAAGCACCTAGTTAATTTGCTTGCTCCAAAATGTATAACAATTCACGTAACGTATAACAACGTTTCGTCCAGCAATTAGAAGAAAATTGTGATTCAGAAGTTCTTGATAGGCCATACTCTAAAAGAGTTGCAGTTTCCATTCTACTCCCCTGGGTTGCAGCCGCTAGGGCTCTCGGCCAGATTAGTCACCAGGAGTGCTGGCTGGGGAAGCGGGCAGACCTGACTTTGAAAGCCCTCGCCGAAGTCCTCCAGAACGAAGAAACTACCAGGCAAGCACCTCTACAAAATAGACCTGCTATCAATTTCCTCCTCCTTGCCCACGGGCATGGCTGCACGGATTTCGAGGGGTTGTGCTGTTTTAATCTCAGCTCTCACAGCACCAGTATCCAAAAGAAAATACAAGTTTTAAAGGACCAAGTTTCTAATCTTAAGACAGAAACAAATAATTGGTTCGAACATTTCTTTGAGGATTGGGGTCTTCCCAACTGGGCTGCTTCATTGTTAAGAGTTGTCATAGAAATCTTCATTATTGCCATTGTCATCGGAATATTTACCCTCTGTTTCAAACACTTGCTTCTGCATTTAGTTAAAAGAAGGGGAGAAGTGGTGGTGTCCANTGTTCTGTGTAGTATAAAACATCATGTCAGACTGTTTTGTACTCGGAGAGCTCCCTGGACTTCCCCTGCAATAAACTTCCTCCCTGCTGAACCTACCCAATCTCTCCCTCCTTCTCTCTGGGACTTGCTTTTAACTCTGGTGCTTTGGGAGGCTTCCACCTGCCGCCCCCGAGGCAGGCTACCAGGTCAAAGCGGCGAATTAACCTCCTCTGGCTGAAGCAGGAGCGGCACGTGCCCTGCAGGAGGGCCATTTAGAATGCCCCGATATACGGGCTGTCTGGAACCTCAATCGCGAACGCCGAGCTATCCTGGGGTGTCCCGAGCGGACAGCCATCTGTTGCCTCAGGCGAAAAGACCAGGACCCCTCCCCACTCCCCCTTCCTGGAGGACACATCTCACCAGCTGCATGTGGCAGCTGCTGTGGAGGAGCCCAGCTATCACTGCCCAGATCAGCTGCTTTCTGCCTCTGCCTTGGGCTTTTCTGCAGCACTCTAAGCCACACCCCCTGCCTGCCAGGACACCCCACGGCCTGTGCTACAGCCACAAAGTTTCTGCTACCTTTTGTTTGCGACCCCCAGGTAAGCCCGCCCCTGCTGACCCAGCCGCCGCTCTGAGGCTCCTGCTGCAGCCCAGTTCCCCACTCCGCCCACCCGCCATTACCACATGGGCGACATGCGACTGAACTCGCGCCACAGCGTCCCCTGCAGCCGTGGGGGAATTACTGCACCCGCCCTGCCCCGCCCAGAGCGAACAGCGCCCCTGCCGGCTGTGACCATAACTGCACTGAAGGGGAAGGTTCTTGAATTTCTCACTTAAATTTCCCACTTAAAGAGCGGGGAGAGACTGGTTATTTGTTTTTCTGCATTTTGTTTGTTGTTTCTTCCACTGTTGTTGTTTGTTTGCCTTGCTATGCACATACATACTCATGAAGAACTGTTATTCCTTTTCCCATATCTTTGCCTGAATGCCCCTTGATTTCAAAGTTATAATAATTTGGATGGAAAGGGGGTCATATTCTTCATTCCAAGGGAGGTTCCTGTCTTCCTTGGCAGACACCTGTTTTTCAAATCAAGGCAATATTAATTCGGAGTGCCACACAGCTGGTACACAGAAGTCCAGAAGATTGCTACAACACCTGGATGGTAACTTCATAGCACAGTTGCTAAGGGAGCCAACTAGGAAAGAGGTCCTCCTTGATTTGTTGCATTTTAAGAGGGTCTTAGAAGTGATGTGGCAACTGGTCTTGGCCACAACAAACATGAAGCAATACAGTTTAAAATCTCTGGAAACAGAAGGAAAAGTGCCAGCAAAACTTCAGTATTAGACATGAGGAGAGCAGACTCCAGGTTGCTCAGGGAACTAGTTGGTGACATCCTGGGGAAACACTTCAGAAGGTGGTGGGATCCATCAGTGCTGGTCACCTCTCAAGCACTGTCTCTTAAAAGCACAGGAGAAGGGAAGCTGAATATGAGTCAACAGTGCCCTAGCAGCCAGGAGGGCCAGACGTGTCCTGGGGGCATCAGGCATCACATTGCCAGACAGGTTATGATAGGGATTGTCCCACACTGATCTGCAATGGGGCAGCCTCACCTTGAGTCCTGGGGGACAGTTTTGGGCACCTCAGTATAAGAAAGACATTAGAGAGTGTCCATGAGGATGGTGAAGAGCCTGGAGAGGAAGCATTATGAGGAGTGGCTGAGGTCACTCGTTCTGTTCAGCCTGGAGAGGAGGATATTGAGGAGATTCCTCATTGCAGTCTGCAACTGCCTCATGAGGAAAAGTGAAGTTGCAAGCACTGATCTTTTCTGTCTGTGTTGACCAGTGACAGGACACAAGGGAATGGCCTGAAGTTGTGCCAAGGGAGGTTTTGGTTGGATATCAGGAAAAAGGTCCTTCCACCAGAGGGTGGTTGGGCACTGGAACAAGCTGCTCAGGTCAGTGATCACAGCACCAAGCCTGACAGACTTCAAGTAGTATTTGGACAGCTTTCTCAGACACATGGGGCCTCTGCAGGTTTATTGAACTCAATGACCTTTTTGAGTCTCTTCCAATTCAGGACATTCTTTGATTTTAAGAATTGTTTAAAGATAGAGCTGAATTTTATGGAATGTAATATGGAACTAACTTTCCCATATCCAAGAGAGTGCAGAAACCAGTCTTGTTTCTTGCTATGTACCAGTACAGATTACCTGCTTTGCACTCTAAAAACAGTCTGTATACACACCACCAGAAAAGTATAATAGCAGCCATTGGAGGGATTGACTTGGCACCATTAATATTTTGCAGTGGTAATGAAGGAAAAACCATCACACATCACACTTTGAATTCAACACACTTGCACTAAACTGCATTTCAAAACCTCTAGTTTGTTTGTTTTTCTTGATCTAATGCCAAGAAAGCAGGGATTTTCAATTTCTTATATTGAAGTATATGAAAAAACCCTCTAATTTATATAACTTGCTGCAATATGACATTAATCAGAAAAAAAGGACGACAAACTAAAATAACTCCAAATGTCTTCAATAAACTTCCTTTAATGCCATATGGAGACTCTAGAAATATAGCACACATTTTTCCTTACGTTCCTCACATTGTAAATCCTAGTAATATAATTGCAATTGGCATTTTACTCCACAATATGAATGCAATGACCAAGTGAAACTGAGGAACTTTCTGAAGATTTTATTTTAAAGAATTTCATACACTGTGATGAAAGCATGTGAAGTGTATACAGCATATAATAACATAATTTAACATTTGTCTAAAGTCTCAAAAAAAAAAAAAAAAGCAGATATTTATATTCTCCATCTGAATTCATCTCAAGATAATTCTTTGTTTAAAAATCTGTTTGTGTTAGTGTATTTCTACCTTGCAAATCATAATGTACCTGAAACTCTGATTTTGAACTCTGTGTCTGGAGATTCCTCCCTTGAGTGGGATACCCCTCAAGGTTACTCCTGGATACTAAGTGAAAGAGATAAGCCTGTGGTCATTTGTATGGATGAGTAATATCAATCTTTACTCTTACTCTTCATTTGGTTTGTGGATTTTGGTGATGGTGATTTTTTGTTTGGTTGGTTGGAGTTTGTTTTTGATATGACTTTTGCTGTACTGCATACCAGGGTATTACCATGTCCACCAAAACACTTATTTGAGAATTTTTATTACATTTCTTACAATAAAAGAAAAATGCTACATATGAGTGCTTCAAATTACAGATGTGATTCCAGACTATGTTAGATTTAGCAGCATTGAAGCTCATCTTCTATTGTTTTACCTAGACTCACCGAAGCTGAGGAAAACCCCAAAAAATTGGTACTTCAGAAGTTGTTTAATTTTTAAAGGAATACAGAGAGGTGTTGGGAATAGGGTTGATATGAAGGTAAGGCAGATATCACTGGAAGACTATTTAGCCAAGCAGATGTCAGAGTCTAATACTCTCTTGCAAGATTCTATTAGATATTCCACATGTAGACGCTGCGATCACTAAAATCAACTTTACTCATTGAAGATAGTTGTTATTACATTCTGATTATACATTTTACAGATTGGTACAAAAAACACAATAAAAATACAAAACACTGTTAGCAAAATATAGAAATTGCAAGACCCAGTTGAGGTACAATACCAGTGTCATTCCCATTACTGTTCTCTGTAGGCTACTCAC
>VXAC01001196.1:812360-861229 GCA_013399225.1 Rhipidura dahli | reverse complement strand
GGTGCGGAGCGGGGCGGGACGAGGCTGACTCCCTCTCGCCGCTGGATGCAGCCGGTGGGTGGGCGCGGTGAGCCCGGGGGATGCCCGGGGTGCTCGGGCTGAGCGGCGGCGGCGGCGCGGCCCCGGAGGGAGCCCGGCCAGGGAATCGATGGGATTGTGGTGGGATTGATGCTCTTGGCAGGGTGCCGCAAGGGCGTCTCGTGTATTAGTTATTAACCAAGCAGAAATGGTTCAGGTCCTGAGCAAAGGCGGGGAGGGTGAGCGAATGGCAGGCAAAGGTTCTGTGCTGTAAGCGGTTCGTTGGCAGAAGTGCCCTGAGAGAAGGAGCGGAGAGCAAAGATGGGAAATCACAGATGGAAGCACATTTAAGGTGGTAATTCAGGTGCCTCGGGAGGGTCTCGTAGTTCTGAGTGGGCAGTACAGTGATGTGATCACTAAAGCGATGTGAAGTTGGGTGTTGAATCAGTGAAAAGTCTTGGGAATGTGGGGAACCACCGTGACTCTGCATATATAGATATACACGTTTATGTTTTGCCATTTAGGAGAGATTTTGAGAGGGTCGGTATTTCTGTGCAAATGTCATGCTCTGCATGAAAGAGAAATAACTGCAAACTGACTGGGATAAGGCACAGTAAAGAACAGTACAGAAAACCCACCCCAGACAGTATTTTAGGCTCCATGCAGTTCTGGCTCCCCATCATGGGAAGCACATGGAAATTAAAGTGTCAGGGACGACGGGAGATAAGGAATGGTTTCAGAAAAATGGAAGACCAGATAGATCAGGACTTGCACCGTCTCTTTGAAGCAGTTCACTAACAGCTTCATTTCCTTTTTTAGAATGTTAATAAAGAAAAAGAGAAAAGAAATCTGTGAGGAACCTGTACAGAAAAAGAAAAAGGTGAAGACGATCATTAAAATTGAGGAAGATGTCCAAACTGTCATTAAAACTCAGGACAATGGCCTTCTCAAGAAGAAAACAAAGACAAGGAAAAAGGACTGTTTAAAAGATGAATGTTTACACAAATTGCAATCAAAGAAAAATAAGAAAAACAAGAAGAAGAAAGTTGACTCTGAATTGCTCAGAGAAGCTCATTTAGAAAGCTTTGTGAATGTAAAAGGTCATCTGGACTTAGAACTTCAAGAAGAATCAGAGGAACAAATTAAAATACTCAAAAAGAAGAAAAAAAAAGTCCGGTGTAATTTCTCCTTGGAGGATGATGAGAGCAGTGTTGTGGAGCTTCCCCATCATCACACAGGTGGTGCTAAGAAAAAGGAACCCTCTTTAAAAAAAAAGAGAAAGAATACTGCTTTGAATTCGGAATTGGATGGTGAGGTAAAGAAGAAAAAAAAGAAGAAAGGCAGCTTTTCACTGGAGGACATCCAGGACAGTGAACAAAAGCAATCTGCAAAAGTTTGTAAAAAACCCCACAAATACATTTCACAAGAAGCAGCTTTTAGGGGTGAGAGCTGTGCCTCAGATAATGCCCAGAATGGTGGGGAGAGTTGTGTGAGAAGAAAGAAGAAGAAAAAGAAGGATAAGTCTGACTGCTTTTTACCACTGGCAGATAATCACAACACACATCAAGCTCCTGGTAGCTCCATTGCATTGAGTGACTGCAGGAAAGGGGAGAAGCAGAATTCCTGGCAATTTACATTGACAAGTACAGAGGAAGAAGACAAAATTAGGAACTCTGGGAGTATCAAAGAGAAAAAGAAGAAGAAGAGGAGCAAAGATATTTCTTCCTCAGCCTGTAAAGAAGAAAAGCAATATTGCAGTCACAGCATTCCTTACAAGCATCTCCCAGCAGAACAAAAAATCAAGCTTGAGGAGGAAGAGCTGTCTGGAATAAAATGCAGGAATAATTTCAAGGATAATATTGAAGTCAGCAAGAAGAAAAAGAAGACTAAGAAAAAGGAAAAGGAAACAACATATTCAGAAGCCTCTTTAAACAATGACAGTGCCTCTAAAAGCCAAAAAATACTACTGGAAAGCAATATAAAGAATGAAGAGAGTGAAACAGAGCAAGCTGGGTGTGTTGCAGGGGACACTGGAGATGGGAAATTATGCAACAGTAACCCTATTCTCTGTGACAGAAAAGGGAAAAAAAGGAAAAAAGTGCCACCACAGGACTTTGCTGAAGAGCTAGATTCAAAAGGAGATATAAAAAAGGTGAAGACACAATTGCCAGGGAATGAGTCGCTGGTAAGTTGTTGGGAGGAGGGCAGCTCTGCATCCTCCTGCTGAGGAACTGAAAGCCTTTCAGGCAGTTTCCTGCTTTGCAGTCACTGGGGGGGTTGTTTTTATTTCCATAGGTTGAGAAGCTGCACTCCTGTTGCTTTTTTTGTCAAGAATTTGGAATGCTTGGCTTATTCAAATGTCGAGTCCTGGTTCCCAAGGTGTCGTGGAAGGTTTTTGTACACTCAGGGCAGAGCAGGCCATGGTGGGAGCTGCTGCTCAGGCTCCCTGCACGGTGAGCTTTGCTTTGTCATGAGCTCAGATGCACTTCCCTCAAGTTCTGTGGAAAGCTGGCAGCTGTCTGGTGTCCAGTGCTGATAATTGAATATAGATTGATGTTGAGACCCAAATGCAGGCTTTTTCACAGGGGCCTGTGAGGGGAGTGTGTGTGCTTATCAATCATGAGGTGAGCAGATGTTTGGGGCCTTCAGCCTGGATTTTTCCTTTCGACCTTTCAAAAGGACAAGGTAGTTTTATTGCTGGATTTATTTTCTAATTAAATTGGCATTGCCTTGTGGAGACTGTTGGGAATTATTTGCGTTCTTGCAGCTGCTGACATTGTGTGGAGACAAGATAAGCCCCACCAGGACATGTAAACTTGCATGCTCAGTTCAAATGGAAACCACAGCAAAACCACCTTGCAGACAGTTGAGAAGAAGGGATGAGGGTGATGCATATTTTGTTGCTTGTTCACATAGGCAGCTCCTTAAATAATAAAAAATTACTTAGGAGAAAATGTGAAGATGGAGAAGTCTGGGTTAATCAGCTCTGGTGAGTTGTAGTTCTTGCCAGGCCAAAAGACACTGCACTGATAAATGGCTGCTAATGTGGTCTTGCCTTTGACTGTGCCCTAGTCCTGAAACATTTTGGTCTACAGCACGTCACACACCCTGCATGCCTTGAAAAATCCTCTGCTGGGCTTGTGCTGCAAGCAAAAGAACAAATTTTAAAGGCAGTGTAGAGTGATGCCCATTTGCCATCAGCGATCGGTGTTTTTCTCGTTGGATGCCATTGCAGTCAGCACTGCAGAGTGAGGAGGAGTGAGGACTCAGTTTACTGCTTTGATGATGTTTGCCAGCAGGCAGCACAACCCTGCCCCATGTGAATGTGCTCCTTTTCCATGGGGGTGGGGGAAGCTTGGCACACCTCCACGGGGTAGTTTTTTCCACTCAGTAGCCCTCAGCAGGTCAGCACCGTGCTGGGAACCAGCAGGGATGGGGGTGCTCCCTCCTTCTGGCTAAAGAATAAAATAGGTTGCAGTTGTTTGCAGAAGCCCGTCAGGACAGTTCTCCTGCTTGTTTTAATAGATCTGAAAAGACAGTACCAGGCCATCTAGAAGTAAATTGGGGGTTGTTTTTGGTTTCTTCTTTTCATCCAAGAGCATGAGCTCTCCTTGCTGCAGACAGTGTTCTCACATTTTTAATAGTGCCTGTACTTGTGTGTGTGTGTGAAAGCAGTGTGTAAAGGCACCTTTGGAAAATGAGCTAAATCACTGATGGCTTTTAATAAAACTAAAGCCTCAAAAAAGTAACAGCAGGTTCTGCTGACAGAAGCATGTTACAAATCTTTTCCTTGTGGTTTCCCTGGCTGGTTCATGCTTGGTTTATTGTGTTGGCTGGATCAACAGATCTTCCCTTTGGCCACTTCTTCCAGGCTGGCCTAAAGCTTGTGGCTCTCATTTACCACTGTCCTGGACTTACTACTTATCCTGTTATACTGGATGCCCAAAAAGCTTCTCCTAATTACAAATTTGGAAAAGAAAGGCTGGGGCAGTGGTCTAGGCAGGCCAGTCACTGGGAGCAAAAGCTGCTGAGGGGCTGCACTTTGTGGAGGTGTGATCAGTGTGTGTCTGCCTGGGGACCCTGCCCAGATTTACCTCCTGCCATCCAGCTCAGCCATTCCTTCTGGAGCTGCCCTGTCTCTTCCATCAGCTGCCTGTTCCTTGCTCTGCAGTGTGGAATGATGCCATTGTAGGAGACACTGGTTGTATGACACTTGCTCCTTCCAGACTGGAATCATCCACGAGGGAGCACAGTGCAGCTGCCTCTTGATTGGTTGGTTGTTTGTTTATTTGTTTCAGAGACACCTTTATTTATTTTACTTCCAATTCCTAGTTTTTTTAAACTTTCACTCTCTCTGTGCCGTTCTTCAAGTACAAATTTAAGCTTTTACAAAAGGGTTTCATTTGAAATTACTCTGCCTGCAAATGTTGCTGTGTGTGCTAGTGTTGTTGGCAGGTCCCCTTTAGTGTGTGAATCTAAAAATCATTTATCTTGATTAAAAGAAAAAATTCTCTGTGAGGTTTCTCCATAGGAATACACAGATTTAATTGGCATTTTCATTTTAGATCTGACTATTTCTTCTTGCCCCAGTACAACTGATTGCTTTAGTGTTTTAACTACTTTTGTGGTAAGAGCTGTGTAAATTCTAATTAACTAGAATGGATAAAAATAATCATACAAGCTTTTTCCTGTTTTACAGGAGCATCTAGATGGTGTAATTATTGTGCAGGAAAAGAAAGGAAACTGTGATGAAATTAGCATAGACAAGGTAATCTTAATCGGGTAAGATCTAAAGCAAGTCAGCATTTAACATATGCATAGGAACTGATACAAAACCACTGCTTTGTTGCTTATCTGTGCATAGATTTCACTAAATAAAGCTCTGCTTAAAGGGTGCTTTATGCATGGGTTAAGGCCAAAATGTACAGCTGCAGTCAGTGTCACACCTAAGTAACTTAGTGGGGTAAATGCACTTTTCTCTGCCTCTCATCAGTGCTGGCAGTTTCAGCGTAGCTCTTGCCTGCAGTTAAAAAATTAAGCTTACCTGATGCAGCAAAACCCTCATTTAACATAGCACTAAAAAATTACACTTCTTGTGTAGAGTGTGTGAAAGGATCCCATGCAATTCTTAATTATCCTTGCAAAATCCTAAAGATAACTCATTATTTTACTCTTCTCTCACTATTTCATAGTGAATTAATTGTCTTTGAACAGCCAGTGTCTCATGCTGCACGTGTGATTTTTCTGCACCCCAGGTGAGGCGGCAGGCCCTGCAAGAAGAAATCGATAGGGAGTCTGGCAAAACCAAGGCTTGCAGCTCCAAAGTGGGACAGGTATGGATGAGCTCAGGCCTTGACCTGATGGAAATGCTGTGTCCCAGGCCAAGTTCCTGTAGAAAGCACTGTGCTGTGTTTTGCACGTGGCTCGGGTACGTGGCTGGGCACAGCAGAGCTCCTCTGACTGCAGGCTTAAGGTTGTGCTGTAGAACAAGTGGGGACAAAGCCAAGAGTGGGAGCTGAGCAGAGAATCCTTGGCATTGTGCAGTGCTCCCATCATCAGTCCTCAAAAGCAGCATTTTCTCTGCTTCCTCTGGAGGATGAGCCATCAAAAATTGCTGCAGAAGCCTTTTCTGCTGACTGTGAGATAGGAGTAGTTTTTGGGCTGTGGATGCAGCAGTCACTGAAGTGTTTCTGGTTTCTTACCTGCAAGGCTTTGCACACATTCAGCCACAGGGACACACGTGGAGAGGTGAAGGCTGACAGCTGTAACAAACCTGTGTGGTGTTTAAGAGTCAGTCCTCTCGTGCCTTCTGCATCTTTGCCCCATGTCTTTGAAAGATGATTCTTTATTCTTTGCTTTTGCAGCCTACTCAGCCTGGCTCCTGACACATTCCCAGTAAGGCAGGGGAAGCTTGCAGTACTGTTAAGCCAGGGGTAAGAAGATTGAGGTGGAGAGAAAGCTTTGCTAGTAATTCAGGCTTCCATTGTTTTGCAGGACTGCCAGAATGCCTAGAAAGCTGGAATATGCCTCAAACAAATGCCAGAAACCACTTCTGTAGGTCTAACATAGTGGGGGGGAGCCTGTGTAGCTCTGGAACTGCAACTGTCCAATAGTCTCTGAAGTCATTGAGAAAAATGACATCCTTGGCAGGAGACCTCAGCTCTCTGGCACTGATGTGTCTCTGTTTAGTAGCATGCAGAAGAATAGAAGCTGTGAAAACCAATTCATCAGCTCCACAAAGAGTGAGCTGGAAATGCTTCAGCACGAGCTGTGTGTAGTGCCTGCCAGCAGCTCACTTAAAACCAGAGTTTTGACAAGCCATAATTAAATTTGCATCTGTGCAGATGTCTCCCATTGCAAAGGCAGGACTTACACTTACTTATCTGTGGCTTGTGTGTGTCTGGCACAGACTGGGCTTATGCAGCAACTTGCCTTTGTGCAAGGCCCAAAGACTGAAGTATTGTGGGTGGCTTTCTTTCAGTACCAGGTGTTCTGGCCTGTGATGGGCAATGATACTCCAGCCTTGCATTTTTTTTTTTTTTAAACTTAACAAACCCTGCTGTAGCTTGCCTGCAATATTTTGGAGGGTGCTGTGTGTCATGTTGGCTGTCTACTGGAGAATGTTTCCTGCAAGCTACAACTGTTCTGTTGTTAGGATTTCAGGCTGACATAAACATACCACTGAATTCATGATTTTTCTTTTGATGTAGCCAGCTTAGTCTGTTTAATTTATAATCAGACATTCTGCCATTTAGTATCATGCCAAATTTTAAAGAGAAAATTGTGAGCAGAAATCCTGCCAAAAATGCAGCCATAAATGGCTGCATAGCTATAGCTCAGGAGTCAGATACACCCCTTAATAATGAAGGCTCTTCTTAGGTAAGCCAGAAGTTCATGAACTTTGTAAATCCTGTGGTGTATCTGGGGTTTTCCACAAACAACTGAAATCTCATTTTCCTGGACACTGCCTCCTCAGAAAGGAGCCAGAGTCTGCAGACAGAAGAAAAATCCTGAAGGGGTGAACTAGTTCATAAAGTGCAAAGAGAGTGAATACAAAGAACAGAGCAAGGGAGGGGAGGCTGTAAGAGAAGCAGACTCAGTCCCATTGGATAGGGGAGGCCCTCGGGGTGTGCACTCTCACAATATTAATTGTAATTAGTGGGATGAGAATGCAAATATTGCTTAAAGCTTCTAAGACACATTGAAAACTGTCTCCACAACTAACATTACAAAGCACTGCTGGAAACACCAGTGGGAGAATGAAAAGATAACCATGTGAGGTGACAGTGAAAGAGGATTAAGTCTGACAGTTTTCTTAGAATAAGAGATGCTGTCTGGCTCCTTGAGCTGGGTAAAGAGAGCAGAAAGCCAGGATTCCTAAGGACAGAGGGAAAGGAGCTTCTCAAAGCACATTAACTCCTGGCTCCAGGTGAAATGGCCTCAAATGCTGAGGGCACTCAGAGTTAGGTCAGCCTTTCACCTTATCCTTCAGCAGGTGCTGCCCACGGCACAGCAGCTTCCAGCTCTGCCCCCTGTCAGGCTTCTGTAGCTGGTTCTGTTCTCAGGGTACACAGCCTGAAATTGTCTTCCTTGGTCCTGGCATTGTTAATTTTAGTGTTAACTCTGCTTTGCCTCACAGGACACGCAGTTTGGACAGTGGAGTACAGCTACTTTTAGAAGTTCTGAGGAAGAAATGAAGTTTTTTAGACTGATGGGTGGCGTTAAAAAGGGTTCTGTGCCTATCCAAAAACTCTCAGCGACTGCAAACAAACCAAACATGGCTCTGAACAAGGAAGGGGAGGAGAAGTTACAGCAGGCTCTGAAGATGGAGTTTGATAAAGCAATGGACTTGAAGCAACACAGAGGAATTGGTCTGGGATTTCAACCTACTGCCACCAAAAAAGTATACATAGACAAATATGCATCTAGATCTATAAAACTTGAATATTAAATCTCTGAAATAATAAAAAGAATGTAATTTCTTTTTACTTTCCACATCTTTTTACTTGAAATAAAGTATCTAAGTGCTCAAGAAATTTTGTTTATGAGGTACTTCACCTGGTTTCAACTGCATACACCAGTGGAGCTGGGTCCTCATTTCATCTAAACAGCAAGTTTTTGAAAGCCTCACCATGTCTGTTCTACAAAGCAAGACACAGCCTCCTTCAAAGACTGGAGATGAGTGCCATGCCTGCAATTAGAGGAAATTCAGTAATTTTTTTTAAATGCTGGTTTAATAAACTTACTGTTATCTATATCTTACTGTTTCAAAAGGATTTAATTGTTCTCTAAAATCTTCCTATTTTTTACACTCAGTGGGTGGTACAAAGTGATGGTGCTTTAATGGTGCTTTACTTTACAGACACACCAGTGGTGTGCCCTCAGATTTGATATGACTCAGAAAGCAGTCCCTAAGAAACTAACATCTTTATAGTGATGGATAGCACTGAACATTCTCTGTATTTTAACTATGCTCTGACAGTTGGATTTTTAATCAGCTGCTGTTACCTGAAAATGAGAGTAAAAGCCTTTTGTAGAGCAGCACCAAATATATTGATCCAGACTTATTAAATTACAGAAAGCAACGCCCAGAGGAACTGCAAATTGTTTTATTCAGTGACAGTGTACTTTGCAAATATAGAGTACTTTGCATACATTTCCATTTTCCTTTGCAACACTTAAAGATTCCTTCCATTTTACAGAACACCACTGCATTAAAATGAAAACATAAACATGTCTGTGAAAATGTATTGTAGAAATTAGAACAGCAACACCTCAGCCATTTTTCTCTGCTACTGGAAGCAGCCAGACAAATGCTGGCAGCATCCCAAAGCAGAGAGACAACTTAGTCTGATTATTATACTGAAATTCTGCTTTCTGCAGAGAAGGACTATCCTGCAAGAGGGATGAATGTTTGAGGCTGTGAATTTATTTGTACATATTATCTTCTTCCTTTTTCGTTAAAATTACAACAGATTAGATCTCAAAAGGCTTTTGCAACCACAGAGGTTCAAAATACTGCTCACTGAATGTAAATCAGCATTTAAAACAACAATACTATGGTAAAACTGGATACAGAAATTGAGGTTAAATTATTGCACTCAGAACAGTTTTACCTTTACTGTGCCCAAGTAAATGTTGTCTCAGTAAGGAAAGTAGAAACACCCTGAACTGCAGTCAGAGTTCAGCTCAGTGATTCCTGGCCTTGGTTCCATCCTTCCTTGTGGCTCCTTGGAGAGGCACCCATCAGGTCCTGGACTGCAGGGGAAGCCGAAGGGCCAAGTCTGAGAAATGACTCATTTCAGGCTGCTTGCTCCGCCTCTTGATGTATTCCAGGGTTTTCACCTGCATTTGAAAACAAAGGTGTGGGGAGATGTTCAGGGTCTTTTCTCATTTCATAGGCCATCAGTTCACCTTTGTGAATGTGTTTTAGACAGTCAGTCCCAGGATTTTCCCTAAATTTCACTGGCTGCATGAGCACTTGGTATTGTTTACTCCAGAGCTCGTTATCATGGATCTCTTTCTTAAAGGCTCTCAAAAGCTTTCAGCAGGCAGCTCCTCCACAGAACAAAAATGCTCTATTTCTCTTAAAGCTAGTTTTCTGTACTGAACAGAAAGTTAAGAGCACCCAACACTTCCAGGTTTCTTAATGCTTGACGTACTGTTAAAATGATAGAAAGATACAGACCACTTGAAGTAAGAGTTGCTTGTTCATTAAGCATTTAGAAAAATAAGTTGTTGAGGTTTTTAAGATAATTTGATTTTTTTAAGAGACTAACTTGTAAAGAGATGAGCTTTATTCAGATCAAGAAAATGGTAACTTTTCCCAAACAAAGAGTGGAAAAAGACAGCAAGGACTAAAATTTCTCTGCATTGTGTGTCTCCCTGCCTTACCATGGTCTTGGTGTCAGCGAAGCCGTGTTTCTGAGCCAGGTTCCAGAGGTTCACTGCCAGCTGGTTCAGTCTGTTGTTGCGCAGCTCCCCGTGAGCCACGATGGTGCTGAAGAAGCAGAAAGCCAGCTGGCTCTGCCGCTTCAGGGTCTGCAATGGAAACAAGGATGTTCCCTTGTCACTGAACAGCCACCCCAAAGCAGCTCCACCTCAGCAGCCTCTCTGAGCTCGCAGAAGCTCCAAGGGACTGCTTCTGTAACCCCCAGCAGAAGTAACAGACATTGGAGTGCAGGCACACTTTTCGTATTCCATTCAAAATGCAACAAACAGCAGGAGCTGTAAATCAACATGAGCTGCTGGAAATAAAATAATCCCACAAGGCTCCTACATCTCACAGCACTTTGGCACAGCACTGTAGGGAGGTCTGACACATTTGTAACTGCACAGGAATCACCTTCCCACCAACCACCCTTGCACTGAGAGCACCAGAGCTATGTATTTATAGAGAGACCACTATTATCAACCTAAATTAATGCATCTTCAGGTTTTTTTTCCCCACAGTCTGTTCTACTTTATTTATTTATTTAATCAAAGATGTCTTCTCCCTGCTATTCTTTCACTGAAGCTCTGGTGGTATGAACATATTTGCACTGTATTTGTAGCTCCTACCCCTAAAATTGCTGAGGAGGGGCCTTAAGGAGCATGAGAGATGTATTCCCCCACACAAACCAGACAGGATTCACTCCCACGTTTCCCTTGACCAGAAACAGCCTGAACTTTACAGAACTGTCCAGAACTAAAGATTTCTATTCCAGCACTGTCACATAAATGAAGAACTCTCTAATACTGTGAAAAGACCACACTGTGTTAACAATAAGATGCATTGTTCTCTTCCAAGCTGCCATTTTGGTGAAGGGATTTTATTGTGAGAAAAGATTGATTTTCCTTTATAGCTTTTAAAGGAAATGAACCAATAAAAACACAAAATCATCAGAGGCTTGTTCATTTAAATGAGCAGCCAAGAGGATGAATAATAAAAGGTCACCAAGACTGAAGCAATCCACATACCAGTGATTTTATGACCAGTTTTACTTTAGCACAATTAGAGATCTCTGACAATATTCTCATCACTTCTATTTCCTCAGCAACAACAACTTCCTCAAGCAGCTATTCATTTTTACAAAGCAATTTTCCTCTAAATCTCTCAATGACTTTTACTCAACAAAGCAAAACAAATGGTCCCCCTCTGTAAATAAGGACAGGCAGAGGAGCAAATCCAAGGCTGCAGAGGCAAAGGCAGGCCAAGCACCTCTCTCTGTGCTGCTTAGCCTTAAATCCAGTTTTCTATGCAACAACAGCTTCAGTGAACTAACACAGGACCTCCTTACTCAAAGTGTGCTTGAAAGCAGAAAACAAACAAAAAAAAAGGCCTTTCAGAAACCATGGATTTCAAGCCCTACAAACATTCCTACCCACAAATCCCATACAGGAGTCAGATGGGAAAAAAATCTCTAATACACAACCCACAGTCCTGAAAACTCTGTTAGAAACTTCCTTCCAAGACCTGGTTGGACATTCTTAGCTGTCCCAGCATGGCTGTTTTCTGCTGCTACTGTTCTGAAAAAGAACTACTGTTCACTGTGGTGATGCTTACAGTGATGTAGAGCATCTGAGCAAAGGATAAATTCATCTCACATCTCTTCTGCTCAAGGAAGGACAAACAGGATAGCAAAAGCAGAGAAAAGGCTAAACCTAGCACAGAGTCCTCCCAAAATGTGTCACTTAACACATTCTGTATTGGCAAACACTCCAGGCTACTGTGCAAGCAGCCTGTCTAAAAAACTCCATCCAATCAATCCTGCCCTGCCCTCCATTCCAGGCTGCAAGGCACAGGATTTCCATCAGTAGCAGCCACCCAGTCAGGGCTGATGAGGGAGCTGTGCAAGGGGCCTTTCTCACAAACAGGCACATTGCCACAACAGTGAGTTCTCAGCATTTCAATAAACATTAGTCACCTGCCTTTCACATACAATCCATTAAGCTATATTTGATCCCTCAGAGCCCCTGAATTCCAATCAAGAAATCCAATCAGCTGCCTAGAGTTTTCTTTATTTTATATTGAACAAATATACTAAAGTCAGGGTAAAGACAGAACAACTTCTTCCTCCCTCCGTAGCTCTCCTGAGCTCATCCAAGTGCCTGGGAACTGAAACTTTTGTAACTACAGGTGACTTTCATTGCCTCTTCCCCAGTAACAGACTCACTGCAACTCTCACTTTGCTCATTACAGAACTGGACATCATTAGGTGTCTCCACCACAAGCCTGCCTATGTGATGGACTCACTTCCCAAACAAGTAAAAATACCCAATTCCCTTTTGTTATGAGGTTCCTGAAGGTTTTGAAAAGACCAGTTCCTGGTCAAAGGTGGTCTGTTTCTTCAGATCCTAATTACTTTTGGTTTTGTATTGAATTGAGCTGGGTAAGAACATACCTCCTCTTTTCCCAGGGTTTTCAGGTGATCCAGGATCTGGGACACCACTGTCTCACTCAGTTTATTAATTTCAGCCAGGAACTTGGAGTCTCCACCATACAGAGTGTCATTGGAATCAACTGCAGAGATGAATTCAGACTCAGGTCTGGCTAAAGAGCCACACATTTATTTGCTACTGGAAACATCTTATACTGATAGAAGACCAAATTTGGAAGTTAGAAAATGACCTTCCTCCATGAAACACAAACAGAACAATGATTTTTAAGTGCCTGACACTTGGTTGCCTACTATGTCCTTTTGATTTTAGGAACAAAACACTGAGAAGAATCTTTTAGCTTAAAGCCAGTCCTGTATTCCTGGATGCAGCCAGGCTCACAAAAATCTGCTAAACTTAATGTAAACCAACATATAATGTCAATTTTCACGTTTTCTACAGAGAAAGACTCCCCTCTCCCATCAAATTAGAAGAGTGTGGCCATCATCTTCAATGGCAGCAGCACTGGGCCAAACAATTTGTGTTTTATTTAGTGAAAATAAGAAGCTGCATTTTAATTTTTTTCCCCTAAAATAAAACCATAATTACCTCAAAATCATGGATAGAAATTCAAAAAGCATATTTTCATTTTCAAAGACCTTAAAGGATTCTTTGGAGGGAGAGAGCTCTTGAAGTTTTTACAGCTTATATAATTGTGATTTTAAATATGTCTTTTGCTTAATTTATTTATGTTCTATTAAGAAGTAGGTTAAAAGAAATTTGTAGGTTTAAGTGGATTCTAGGTAAATCAGAAAGCAGAAAAGATAAAAGATGAATCCCCTGTTTCAAAGTAAATTTCATTTTAAGGAGCTATGGTGCAAGATCCACCTTGGAAAAAAACCCCATCCCCCTACTATACAGGGGACAAACTAGTAATTTATATTTCCATGCTTGTCTTCATTAAAATCTAGTTAATTTAGATTTTTCATTTTGGGATTATGGAGCTATTTTGGTCATATAAAAAAAGGAAAGAAAAAGCAGCTAAACCACACTTCCTTACAGAATTTGAACAGCAGATTTACTACAGAGCAGCAGTTCCACTGACAGCTATTTTCTGTGCTGCTAACTGCAAGAGATATTTTGTCATGGGTGATAAATCTGACAGACTGTTCCCCAGAAGAACTGCAGAACATAATCCAGCCTGCCCCTCTGTGAAAGTCCTGTGCAACTGAAAGAAAAAGTCAAACCAGCTTGGCCTCTCTGACTCACTAATCTCCCAGGATGCTTTAAGAGGTTTAATTATTACTCTGCCTTAATTTAGTACTCTATAATCAGAAGGCAAATATTCATGTTTTAGAGCATATCAAAATATTCCAAAAATTATTACAAAAAAGACAACAGCTATTTTATAAAATGTCAAATCTTTAAAATATTTTAGCTATTCTGGAGATTTTTGTAAGTTACTGCTATTTCTAAAACTGAAAGCCTGCCTTCAAAGCAGCAAATACACCTTTTAAATAATGAAGACTAGGCTTTACATTCTGAAAACTGGAGTTGTTAGTAAATGTGAATGAAACACCAATGATAAGTATAAATCAAGCTGATTTATAAACTTTAGATTGAAACAAAATCCTTCATATGCATAATGTTCTAATCTTTACTGGAAAAGTTCACATGTATAAGCATTTGCAAACTACATAACCCACTCTGCAGAGATTCACTTTAAAGAACAGACTTTGCATCTGTCCTAAAGCCAGCTCCTGGGATTATTTTAAGTTACAGTACCTGGAACTGGATAGAAAAAGAATCCATTCTGTGAGACTGATGACCACTGGTCTTCATTAACTGGCTGTGGTGGTAAGACAATACCACAAATGTCCTGGTGGAATGCAAGGAGCCAGAGCCCCCCTTAAGTGTTACCTTTATCTACATGGTAGATAAATGTTTCCTGAGTCATTGCAGAGAGCAGATGCAAAACATTAGTAAAAATCCTGACTTTGTCATCACTATTATCCTCCCAGGTATAATCCTGGATCACATTCAGTAATCCTCTCACAAGAAACAGCACTCCTTGTTCTGGATGGTCCTACAGGAAAGAAAAAAAGATAGGTCAAAACCAACACCACAACCCTGGAACAAAAATAGGATTATTTGCAGTCATTCAGTGGTGCAGAGTCACAGTATGAGCTCTACAAAAGCAAAACTACAATAGAATTAAAGCTGACAGCTCCTTTCCTTAAGTGTGCTTCCTGCAAATCCTTTAAAAATTTTTTCCAGTTTCCATCTAAAATGTCCATTTGACCCATAACCAGAACATGATCCAGGCAGTTTCCACAGACCAACTTTGAAATGCTTTGTTTTCCAGTCATGGGGGACCAGTACAAAATTGTCAGCTTCTTAACAGCTAAGCCTCTAAAATTAAACACTGGCTGGATTTTGTTATTACAACAGTATCAGTAAGCTGTAGTGTTATTACTCATGTAATTATGAGTTTCAGAAGAACACCTACACTGGGAAGTCAGTTACAGACCATCAACAATCTTTGAACATGAAATGAAAAGAAAAACTCTGCTTTCCATAAGCTGGAAGCTTTTACAAGGAGCTTTAATGCTGCACTGGGCTAATTCCAGCTGGCAGCTGGTGCAGCAGCACCAAGATACACAGGACAAATCACAGTCCACTGAGGACATTTCCTTTTGATCTTCTGTAAATAGGGAACAAAATCAGGGAAGCTAATTTCTGAATCCTGGCACCTCATCCCAAGTTATTTTTCATTAGTGAATCTGAGAGGATGTGTCACTCCCTTCTTCCATCACCGCTCACGATCCGAGTCCCTCCACAGCCTTCCTCCCTTCAGAGCCCGGCTGCTGCAGCCAGGGACACATCACAGGGACAGCCTCCCTTTGCCTCCAGCAGCACAGCACCTCCCCAGCCCTGAACATGCACTGGACAAGGGCAATCACAGCTCTGACAAGGAGGATTTGGACAGCACCACACTGTGGGCTGCTTCACCAAACATGCAGCCAAAGGGAAAAGGAAGGAGAAAACCATCAGGGAGGCTTCAGTGAGGAGGAGCAACCCACTGACTCCAAGAACAAATTAATAGAACTTTTTTTTTTTTTTCCTGTTCCTCCAGATTAATTTACAACTTCCCCTCGTCTTTCAGATAGAACTGAAAATACTGCAGGGAAAATTACATCTCCCTCTAAATGTGACAATTAGTTAAAAACTGGAAGGGTGTAGAACGGTAGTAATTTGTGAAATATTCATCAGAAAAGGAAGGTCATGCCAAAACATGTTTTCTAATTATTGTTTTCACTCAGATGATTAGGCAACCTATAACAAAGTAAGTGAAACTAATAGGAACTAGAGCTCTATAATTTTCCCATCCTCATGTATTAGAGTTATTTGAGCACTTAGCTAATAAACCAGTAAATGATGTTTACACAATTAAATGATGGGGAGATTTCACTCTACCCCAAAACCACTTATGGTGAGAGGTGTTACTGAGAGTGGTAGTGCTGCACCTCCACCTCCACTCAATTGTTCTGCCACCCCATCCTGCACTGGGGTGAGTGATTTTGCAGCCAATGAGCAGATCAACTTTTCATGGAAAACTAACCACTGCCTCTCCCACTCCAGAAGCCCAGTCTACTCTAAATTTTTAAACAGGAAAGTCAAACTAGCCTGTAGTAACTTCTGTGTGTTCCTACACACCCAGCTTACCGGAACAACTAATAATGTGGAGAAAAAATTACAAAGGAACTCGAGGAGGAAGGCATCAGAAGGTCGCATCTTTCCATCCACACTGATCATTTTTGGCACTTCAGGAACAAGGCTCACTGCAGCTTTGAAAAAAGCATCAGCTACAAAATAAAAATAGAGTTGCTGTTATATCACTCCAGCTGTGATGGCAGCCATGCCTGTGACCCAATGGTTGCTCTGAATCTGTTTCAATTAGATTACAGAAAATGAACGTGTTGAACTGCAAAGAAACCCAAGATCAGCAGTGGTCTGACTCTTGAGAAATCTGTGTTCAATCAAATGATGCTGATTCTCCAGAGGAAGTTCCTACGTCACTCAAAACTTCTGAAATGGTAACTCTTTTCTTTTGCATAACAAGGGGACACCATCATTTCACTTGTATTGCATATATAATAAGAAATTAGCACACAATTCAAAATTGACTTATCAAAGAAATGCTTATGCCAGGGGAATGGGGAATCCAAAGGTGGGGGAAAGGCTCATGCAGTCTTGTTCACCAATTCATTCACAAAAGGCTATTTAAGTACTAAGGAAGTACCAACAACTTCATTTTTCTAATTATTTATAGTCCATAAAAGTAAAATATTAATATAGGACCAGAACCTGGGGTATTGCTGGTTACCTAGATAAAAGAAATGTTTTCAAGAATCACAATACAGGAATGAGAGAAACCATCCACCATTACAGCCTTGGCAAAATAGCCATTAAGAGGTTTTTCAAACTCTGTATTATGTCTCTAATCTTACAAAAATATAAATCCCAAACACTAGAACATCCCATATATGCCAAGTTCACAAAAAGTTTTTGTCAGCAACACCGTTTTCCACTTTCTTGGCAACATTTCAGAATATCCAAGTATCCACATCCCACTGAAGCTGTTGAGCCATATAATTCAAAGCATCCTCCAGAATTAATGCCATATCTTTATTTTACAGGGACACAGACCAAGGCTGTGTTATCAGCTTTTATCAAAGGCAAAAGGAGAATTCTTGGTGAAAGCCAAGAGGTGTGACATGGCTGGGATGGAGATACCACTGACAGGCAGGCATGGGCATTTCCAGGAGTGCAGCTTGCTCTGGAAAAATTCATTTGAGACTCCAAGCAAATTTGCTAAATATAGTACCAACTGATATCTAATTTAAGCTTATGAGGAATACCAGGGAAACATGTGCTTTGGAAAAACAGTAGTTCTCACTCTTATTTCTTTTTCAGCACACAAGTGCTCAAGCCCTTCTGGACTTTTTAGTGCTTAGAATGCAGACTCCTTCCATCAAACATTGTCCTTCCTTTTATTCTGCACATTTATTCTGAGGTAAAAGAGTTTATTTCAGACAACTTATAAGTTTCAACAGCCAATCCAAAGGAAGGTAAGTAATCTTTCTCTGAGCCTTATTTGAGGAAGGAAGGAAGGCAGCAGCAGATGTTCATTCTAGCACAAGTGAATGAATTACTGTCACTTCCACAGTTGTCTCATCAGACACATCACATGCTCTGAGCTTGGAGAAAAGGCTCACTAAAAAAGTTGTCCCAGACATGCTATTTTTTCAAGTATGAAATGAGGCTCAGTGTGTCATTCTGAATTACATTAATTATGAGGTTATGCAATGATGGCTTCTCTGCATTTTTAAAACTATTACTGCAGAGATGTTTCAAAACAAAACCATGCATCGCTTCTCCTGGCTTCCAAAAGATATAAGGAATCACTTAAAAATCACTGAAAACCACAACAATCTTATGTTCTTCATTAAAAAAAACCAAAAAGAAGATAAAAAAGGCTGCTTCTGATGAAGGATGCTGTTTTCTTATCTGCCTAAAGTACAGTACTGCTTCTAAAGTGACCCACTGCACTGGATAAGGGGAGGGCAGGCTGTGCATTACACCAAACCCCCAGGATGGAGCCTTCCCTGACTGCTGCTCACATCCTGGCCAGTGCTCTGAATGTAACACACTTCATGCTTCACTAACTGCATCCTTTCACAGCAGCTCCTTCATTTGGGTTGACCATAATCCCATAAATCTTTGCCCCAAGCACACATGCTGACCCTTCAGGCTACAAAAACTAACAGTCTTGGATATCCAAGTCAGCACTTCCAGAAAGAGCCTTCCACAGAAGAAAAACCAAGTGAAATTGGTGCTGAATGTTTTGCTATTGTCAGTACTCATGATGGCACATGTAGAGGTTTAACTATACCAACACACAACTCTAAGTACCTCCATGTATTTCTATATATCAATCTCTATATAAAAATTCAGCTTGCATTGTATTTTCTGTATCTCTGATAGCAAATTAAACTGTAAGAATTTAAGATTTCAGGCAGACAAAAATAAGGAGGAACAAAGTCAGAGATGGGAAAACAATTAAACTCCTTAAGTCCACCTTCAAAGAGCACAAGGGAGCGAGTTTGACATACCTACCCCAAGTATTTTTAGTCACGGGTACAATTACAGCAGGCTAAGTCCACCCAAAGGACAAAACCAGGGACCATGCACATCTTCTGCATTCCACACCACTCTCCTGTCTTACAACACTGTCAAACCTAATTTAACACTCTGAAGATTTTGCTTCCACATCCAACAGATGTTGGAAATTTAATGAAGCTTTTACTCCAGTGCAAAAAATTATTGGGAGGCAAGCATGATGGTTTTGTTACCTTATTTTTTCTATAAAATAAATGAATCCATTACTGTTTTGACAACCAAGCATTGCAAACATTTGAATCTCCTTCTCCTCACATTGGTGAGGTCACTGTGAGAGTTTTGCCACATTGCTAAAATATGGTTTTCCTTTGAACTACTGCAAATTGTTCTCCATTTTAAAGTTCTCTACACATCACTTCCAATCCAGAAACAACAAAGAATTATTTAAAGGAAGAAAGCAGAAATTACAGAATGAATGCACTGCTGCTTGGTGAGCTGGAATGTACTGTGCTAATTCTTACTATTTCACACTGTGGATTAGCTGCAGATAAAAAGGTAATTATGTGGATGAAGCTTGGTAGAGTCACTTTTGGCCATGGCTGGATTAGAGACTCTTACAAGGCATTAGTTCTCAGAGACAAAGGCAGACAGAGGCATAAGGGGAGGATTGGTACATCACACAGTATCAGCAAGGACCCTGGACACGAGGTATTTTATTCTTAAAGTGTAATCAGTAAATGCAACACTCACCCCCACCCCACTGCCTTCCCTCCCACCCAGAAAATAAACCAAACCAAAAATTAACCACAAATTTCAGCCTGCCTCTTGAAATTCCATGTAATCCCTAAAGACCATCAGGTACCACAGCAGCAGCAGTTTCTAAAGAAAGCTCCACCAGTAACACTGAAAATTTTGATATAATAAATGCTACAGTTAAATAGTATTATTTCTAATGTTATTATGAGGCCAAAAAAACAAAAAAATCAAATGAGCAGACATACAGAAAAAAATGGCACAAGGCTGGAAAGTCTATATGGTTTTGGCAGAGAGAAATCATTCCTCAGAAGTCTCTCAAGTCTTCCAAAGAACCAGCAAGACTGTGTTTAAAAGTAACTCAGTTAATAAATATTTAGATTTCAAAAAACTTTTATTATTTATCCTTATAGAAATGGCTCTTAAAACAACTAAAGATAAGGAAAAAAGTCCTCATGAGGGCACATAACTGAATAAAGGATGGGGTGGGTGGGGAAAGGAGAGGGAATAACCACAGCAGAGCAAAATGACTGCTGCATTCCTTAAGGTTTTGCAGAGACGTCCCCAGGATGAGCTGGGAGGTGCCAATGTTTGCAGACTGCTCTGGAACGTGACTGCAAAGCACTGCAGATGGATCTCCTGCTTCTGAGCAATAAAGCAGCAGATGAACTCTAATATTAGCAAGGCATGTGGGGAAAGAGACAGCCCTTGCTTTAAGTATAGACAGAGAAGCTCAAAATAGGCTATTTACACTCATGAAAGATTTTGCAGTCATTATAGATGGTTTCCTGAAAACTACATCCTCAACAGCTGTTGAAAAGGCAAGGCAATTATAAGAATCATTAGGAGAGTAATGGAAAACTGAGGTGTCACTGTATCATTTATACCTGGAATAATCTCACCTAGTCCTAATCTTCCTATTTCCAAAAGGAAAAGAAGATTTAAAAGGTGCTTGGGCATGGAACTGTTTCCTTATTAGAAAGGCAATACTGACAACAAATCCTTCAGGAATTTACCAACTACATAATCTCACAGAGACAGCAAGAAGAAAATGAATCAGGAATGAGTGAATTCTGCTCCAGCAGATCAGCTGCATGCTCTGAGCCACTCACCTAACACTGAACATACACAAATCCCTAAACATTAGTCCTCCAAGTAGCAGGTAACTGTGGAACTTGCTACCACACGAAGTTACGAAGGCCAAAAAGTAAAAATTGATTTAAAAAATTAAATTCCTAAGGAGTGGTCCATCTATTTTATTAAATACCATGGTCTGGTGCACACACAAGCTTTGTTGAAGGCTGTATTAAATCACCTGCACCTGAAAGCCAAGAAGCATCATTCCACATTATTGTTTGTCTAGTAGATGCCACTAGACACTTCCAAAAACAGGTCATGGGCTAGCCAGACTTGAAGAGCTGACAAACTGATATAAAGTACTAGTCTGAAAAGCTTACAGAGACAGAGCTGTCACCTCTCACATCACAGGGAAAAGCAATTGGCTGGGATAAAGAGGGGAACAAGAAAAAGCTCAGGGAATAGGAGAAGTCTCCAAGCACTAAGAATTTAAACCTGCATTTGCTAAGCAAAAGGTCTGCACCAGTTGAGCTGAGGGACAGGCTCTCCATTTTTATAAAGTTTAATGTTAGACAATATACCAGTGAAATTAGTCACACAGAATCAGCTGAATTACCTTATTCACTCAGCATGTTATTTCTCAAGTGAGGCAGAGATTTCACAGCCTTTAAAACAAAAATATTGCTAACACACATTACCAGAAAGTTATGTCATCTCTACCCACCTGCTGAATGCTGTGACTAAACATTAAAAACTCACACTGTTCTCTTTTTTGACAGACAAAAGCAGCATTTTCCACAGGGAGGAAATGTGTGCAATTAAAACCATACCTATACCTCAGAAGTCCAGAAGAGTGACACAATGGAGCATGCATTTAATCTCAATTTAGTCCAAGCACCCCCATGACAGAAAGCATGACCAATGAGAATTTATTATTCTCTGTTGGCAGCATGCAGTGCTTAGTGGCTCAGCTAAGAAAAATGAAAAGCTCATCTCTGCAAAATCTAGCATCTTCCTTTCCACTGTGGGCTCTTAATAGGCTCTCCAGAGGTACAAACTATGCATCCAGGGCAAATTCACCTAAAACATTTTAAACATAATTACACATTCATTGTATTCAAAGCAGGTCTTGGGAGCTGGAGATGAAAGAGACAACAGCCATTTTTAATACATACTGAACATTCTCAGACCGACATCCATCAGTGTATTAATGCTGGAGTTTCATGAGCCTATAAATTCACAGTTCTGACCCAATTTCATTGTCTTAAAGAAAATCTATTCTGATAAATTACAATTTTCTAGTACTGAAGTATTTGGATGAGTTCAAACACTTGATTTGATGAACAGTGAGGCAAATCCCAGCAGGCAAGGCTGGGAGAGAGGAAATGGGAACAGCAAGGCATGGGCACTGATGTTCTGCTGCTGCTGCCCCTTGAGACTGGCACTGAGGCAAAACTCATCTTCCAGCTATAAGCAGATTAGCTGTGGCTCTCCAATTGCTGATAGTTTATCAGTGCAATCCTCAGACTCAGAATTTCATTTATTGGTATGACCTGCACACCCTCCTTTTTCAAGGTAGAGACATTGGCAATTTAGAGAAATCTCCTTATTGCCAGCAGAAGTCGTGGAACTCCATTTTCTTATGTGTTTAAGTGAAAAGTCAACTCACTGAAACAGCTGGATTCCCTATAGGAACTTAAAACTGAGACAAATCCAAGACTTTACCTTGCTAAAAACAGCAGCTGGAATGTTCAAGGAGGAAGTGCAGGCAGCACCACTGCTGACTCAGCCAGCAGATCAGGTACATTACCTTGCAGCTTTATTGCTCTTCACAATTTTAAACCAATTAAGCTAATTCAAATCAGCAGGAAATAAAGGTTACACACAAGGCACAGTTTCCCTTCCTGGCCTAATGCTATCATTAATGGCACACTCTTAAATCTTCACTTCATGCTGCACTGGTTTTAGTAGATCAGTGTCTAATTGGCACCAGTTAGCTCAGTTAACTGACTGGAGTGAAATCTGCTGTAGTGAATTAATCAGTATTTCTTACTTCTTACTCATTCAGCTGAGAGTCACATTAAACTGTTTGAAAAGTAACTTTCAAGGACATATTATGTGACTTCAGTGCATCAGCATATGGAAAGAGTTCACAAAAAATGTCCCAAGACAGTGCCTAACTGTTTAACACATGCTAAATTACTCATGCAAGTGACATGTCTCTGAGTAGAAATTATACCCAAAATAGCTTTGCTAAGGGAGCAAAAAAGTGCTTAACAATAAAACCTTGGTAAATGAAGTGAGTTACTGAACATCAGTTCTGCTCTTGCTTCATTTAAACAAAAGCAAAGATGAAGCAAATGCTCCTCTCTCTAGCTTGTGGGTCTAAAATTCAGGAGAGTGGGGCTAATAAACATGTAATTTAGAGACTGAATTCATAATACTTTGCATATACATGCTACCTGAAAAGATTTCAGGATGGGGATCCTGTTAATTGTTTAGTGGTGCACTGTATTCATGTGTCAAGCAACAGCTGTGCACATTTGTAAACTCTCACACTGAAAAATCTGGACAATTGTTGGGTCCCTGGAGTCTCACTGAGGGATAAAAATAGTGGAAAAG
Source organism: Rhipidura dahli (assembly GCA_013399225.1). Lineage (NCBI taxonomy): Eukaryota > Metazoa > Chordata > Aves > Passeriformes > Rhipiduridae > Rhipidura > Rhipidura dahli. The sequence continues at coordinate 838,219 of VXAC01001196.1, read as the reverse complement.
CAGTTTATAAGTTAAAAGATATTAAAATCACAGAGTAGGTCCCAACATGGTCAGGAAATAATCCTCAAAGACCAAATATTACAGAAAAACTGCTTTGGATTTGCTTCCAGTAAGAGAAGTTCTGCAGCACAGCAACAACAATGAAAACTGACATACAGGATAAGGTAAGCTGGTCACTTAAATAAAACACCATAGGAAGAAAAAGTGAGCCCATTTTATATAAATTCTGTTATCTACAAAGAAACTGCACAATGCTAATTGCACAACAACAGACTTTGCAGATCTTTTATTTGCACAACAAACTTGGACACAACAGTCAGCTTTACTCTAAATCCCCCTGCTTTGCTGTATGGGCAACATCAGATTCAAAACAAAGAAATACAACAGTCACTGTGCACTAAAAAGTCTTAATCAGCATCCTAAATCAGCTTGTTTGTGCAGCTGGAACTTGCTGGTAAATGCAGAGCTTGGCAAACAAGCTCTCGTGAAGAAGCACAGAGCTAACACAAAGAATTAATAGCCACAACAAAAGATGTTGCAAAGTAATCCAATTTATTACTCTCACAGCTGCACTGAAAACATGCAAAGGAAAAAAGCATTTACCATTGGAGAGCAGACATTTAAAGTCCAGACTAAAATTGCAAAACAAAGTAGAATGACATCACTTTAAAAAGCAAAAGAAAAATACTGCAAACAGTTAAAAGTATAAGAAGACTTTTGGAATAGATAACTGACTTCCATTTGTAATATGAACATGTATTAAATGGTGACACAGACTTAATTCTCATTTTGGTGCCAGAATAGCTCCCATTTTTTCCCCAGATCACTTTTTGTCAGAATCTCCTATTACTTAACACTAAACTAACAGAATGGCTGAAAATGTGCTCAGGCTCTGGTTCAATCAATAATTCAGATCTAAAATCAAGAAAATACATTTTTCAGTCTTCATATGATCTGATATCACCCCATGGTTTCACTCTGATATAGTGGCACATTCTCTTGGCTAAGCATTTACCATGCCTGTGCAAGTTTCTGCTGTCACTGACCTAACCTGGAATTCTTTTCCAGCTCACTGGTGAATTTGGTCAGTCTGTGAACTGCTACACAGATGCTTGTTTCTTTTTCCAGTTATAATAAAGCATATCATTTGTGATTAGAGTGCTTGCATAATTATGCAGGAGAAGAACATTCCATGCTTTCCATAATTCTCAAGTAATTTAGGAGAACCTACCTCACAGCCAGGACTGTGTCACCTACAGTCAGCTGTCTTGGCTGTTGAGATCACATTGAAGAGCTGCTTTAATATGACAAGTTTTTACTTTTAACAGTGTTTGAAACAGGGCTGTATTTTAATTGCATCATAAATAATGCATATGACTCAGGATATCAGCCAAGTTACTATTCACAGTTAGAAATATTTCTCAAATAAGAGAACCTTTAAGTAGACAGATTGATGCCTTACCTTGAGAAAGGCACTGGTTTGCCAGAGCAACCTGTCCAGAGTGTAGATACAGATTAAGACGTGTGAAGATATTGCTCAGAGATGGAATTGTAATGAAGCAGAAGGCAACACAAGCCTAAAGTAAACAAAAGAAAAAATTTGAATGAAATTCCTATCTCAGAGTGATAGCAATCCTTACTGATTTAAATACACAACTAGGAATCAAAATCTGTAGATCAGTTTTGGGAGAGATTTTCAAGGCAAAACAAATGTTCTGTGAAGCCCAAAATGAGCAATTTTGAATTTCTAATGAGTATTTGAATAATTACATATTTTTTACTTGATAAGCTCAAAGCTGACTCTCTGTGACTGCAGCTCAGAGTTCCTCTCTCCTCAGGTAACCACCTTGCAGCCCAAGACCAAAAGCTAAGTGGCAAAGCAGATCAGTGTCCCCAGGGACACACCATGTGCCACAGTGGTGGGAGCAGGGGTGCCCTGAGTGCAGGGGGGAGGAGGCAGAGTGAGCCCAGGCTGCTGCAGCTGCACACCAAGGGGCACAGCCCACAGCCTGGCTGGAGCTGGGAGCCCCAGGCACAGAGCAGCTGGCCAGTGGCAGCCCAGCCACCCTCTGCCTGGGACACCAGCACTGGTGCCATGCCCACTGCATGTGCAAACAGCTCCCCACGTGCACATGGACACATCCTGGTGGCCACATTTCAGGTCAGAAGAAGGGAACACAAGCAACCTGGCTATCCTGTGATGGCCTGTGCACAGCTCAGAGCACATCTGACCATTTCTATACAGACTCAGAGGCACTAAAGCTGAAAGGAGCACCTCATTTGAAATTCAAATCCTGATTTCAGCATATCAGCACTGATATCATGAGACAGAAGTTGGAATATATTTTTTACCCCATCTCCCATTCTCTCTGTGACCGAGTTACATAGAAATTTGGTACTTTATTTCAAATAGAATTTGAAAAGCTGAGCTTCCCAGAATTCACATAAGCACCTCTCTGGTGAACCTTCCTTTGGAGAGGGAGTCATTCTTGCTGCTCTTTTTCAACACAAAGCTGCTATTAGATAGTTTGGGTCTTTTTTTTTCTTGAACAGCATCTTCTGGCTTTAGAGAGGAAAGATTACTGGTAACAAGAGAAAATGGGACCACAAACAGTGTCAAAAAATACTAACATACTGGTTTTGCAAAAACTGTGAGGTTAGGTGGCAGCAGCCAGTATTATCTGCAAAGAGAGCAGGCTCAGAGTTTGTTGGTCAGACCTACCCTGACGAATGCAGCTGTCTTTCTGGAATGATTTCCCTTCATCACCCTTCTTGTTTCCATTGCTAGCTGGTTCACAGACTACACACACAAAACAAAAGCAAACCATTAAGAAAAATGCACAGCCTCAGTGGCAGGTAACAAACTGCATGCTTTACTGCATGTATTTAGAGAATAGCAGGTGTCCTAAGGCTCCTGATACAGTGTGCCCTCACTGTACGATCTGCTTTTTACTGGGAGAATTTTAGTGACTGTTCCTTAAAGCAAATATGACTTCATTTGTGAAAAATGACTTGTTTTATTCAGGACTTTAGCTTATCCTTTCCGTCCTAGCTATAATGCTGTCATCTCCTTGCTAGCATAACAATCATGATTTCTAGCTAACACAGATTAAAAAACCATAAACCAAAATAATAAAAGGATTTAAGGGAAGATACAATGTTGCAAAGGAATCAGATGCAGCTAATGCTCACCTGTGACTCAATACAGAAAAGAGATTAAGCTTCCCAATCACAGCAGGACTCTGCCTGGATCTGCAGCCAGACACAGTCTAATCTTTCCTAGAAGGAGGATTATGGAAGAGACAACCCAAATTCTGAATGCACAGAAGTGCCATTTATTTTATTTTACATGAAATCCCTTGCAAGATGCCCATTTTCTTTGTTGCAGTGGTACCACACATGCTTGTCATATAAGAACTTCTGCATGTTTAGGGGGATAAAACCAGAGGAGAGATCCAAGTTCACTTTATAAACACCTGATTAAAATATTTCACTTCTTTTGCCATATAAATAGTCTGAGCAGGGAACAGGAGAACTGCAAATATACCCCCATTAATGAAGGAAATGGATCAAGTGTGGCTTACATGAATCAGCTGGACTAAAACAGGCTCCAGATTACAGAACATTGACCTGGCTTCCACATAGAAACTCAGCTGCTGTTCAAAGTCACGGCCAAATGAAACCTGGAAAAGACAAAAGGTTCCCAGACTTTACTGCTGTAGGCTTTAAACACAGGTAAAGCTGCCTGCAGAGATATTCAAAAGTCACACCCCCCATATATTGCTAAGGAGAAAACCCACAGGAACAACAAACAGCAGTCAGAGAATCTCTGTTCTTCTGCCTGCAATACTTGAGCTTCAGGGAAACAGGAAAGTTTCACTGGTTTGCTTTTTTTGTCCATACTCCACATGATGTTCTACTTTACAGATCAAGTATTTTTCAAGAAAACAAAATTTAAATCTTAGGTTTGTGAAGTGTATTCAAAACTAGGAGAACTCTTGATTCTTTATGGGAGAGACAAAGGCTTGGTTTTGATCACATTTACAAAGCAAGACAAAAAACCCCATAAAATAGAAATAGACCTGTGAATCTGTATTCAGATTCTTCTAATTTCTAGTTGATAAAGGGCCTCCAGTAGAAAATAGCATTTTTCCTAATTAGATGAACCAGTAAGAAAAGCAGGTTTTCCTTGAGTTTGGTTAATAAATATATACTTATATAGTATGGCAAAAGCCTGTAACCTTGCATTCTGGCAGGAAAGAACTCATAAAACAACCTTTGTGTGAGAACAACCCTCTTCCAACCCTGTAGATTTAAAAAACCCCCAGTGCTGTCAGCTGGAGTGTCTCAGCTGTCAGTTAAAAGCAGAGCATGAGGAACAGTCTCCAGGCAGTCTATGTGTATGTATTTTTTTTTCTAATAGAAGTAAAGGTTGCATTATTTATTATTTCTCAAGTCATATGCAAAAGAATTTTTTACAACATTAGAATAAAATTTACATGTAATCCATATAGTGAAAGATCAAAGAAACTGCACCAAAAAACAAAGGATTGCTTCTCACATTACAGACAACTGTCTTTGCTTTTCCCCTATTTGTACAACTGCTGTTTCTAGTCTCAAGAAAACTTGCCTAAAAATATTAATTTTTCCACAAAAAAGACTGACTAAGGATGACTTTTACAATTGCTTTCCCCTCCACATCTTAATGTGTGCTGGTTTAAATTCATAACCAGTCATTTTGGTGCTATGGGATTTTTTTTCCCCCTAAACCAGGATATCAAGACACATCAAATTTTATTCAATGCAAGCAATCTTCCTAAAGGAAATGGTACTGTATTTATTACACTGCATGTAAAGCTTAATGAAGCAAAACTATGCTGGAATATTAATTAGCAAATTATTATAGCTGAGAAAAAGCAACCATCTAGAGTAAATCCATAGAACTGCAACAAAGAACAAAGAGGACAAGTAGACACAGAGCCTGCCAGCTCTATGTGAAAGAAAAAACAAGCACTGAGAGTATGTAGTTAGAGAATACAAAAAGCTGCAGAAAGTCTCCCTAAAACAACCTGCCATCTCAAAAACAACAGAGATCAACAAAAGATTTATTGCAATAAGCATGAGGGAGATGGGTTAAAAACTAACTTCAAGACAAAACACCTGGGGTCTTTCTGGGACTACTAATTTAATGACATGAATGATCTGATTTCTAAATTAAGATAAACAGTGATTAGAAGAACAAAAAAGTTACACTTATTTTGTATTTTTGAAAGCTGGTGTTAGTTCCACTTAGAGCTGGGTAGTGGAACTTCATTCTCATAAACCAGAGACCTCTCTGAGGCTTCAACTGCTGTTTAACTTTTAAATAAGTGCTCTGTTTTACAGGAAATTCACAAAACCAGCAGAGAATAGGGTTACACAAACACCACATGCACTTTAAACTTCCATATTGCACCCCAGCAGCTTCAGCACGGGGTGACCTTTCTTTGAACACACACATTTCACTAAAATACACTGCCTGGGGTTCTCAGGGGGCTTAAGCAAGTCACAGACTGCTCTCTGGTTCAGCCACACAGGCACCTGTTCCCCAGGGGCATCTCACAAAAATCCCACCTCTGAGGTGCACCCAACACTTGCACACAATTGGCACTCACCATTTTTATGAATCCATTTATCAGAGCTGCTAATGTTCTTTTCTCATCCTCAAGTGTTAGTGCACTAGAAAAAAAAAGTATTTGGTAAATTTTAGAATATTGTTTATCTTATTCATCTACAAAGGTTCAAATGATACATAATATTTTATTAATTTTTCTATGTAAATCTAATTTTAATATGAATATCACCAAGTCAGCCATGAAACAAACTAAATTCCAGATTAAAAAAAAAAGTAAAAATTGCTGAATGTCTTTATATTCTATAAAAGCTTAGACTTTGGCATGAGGGGAAAAAAGCTACACTAATACTTTTTACTGTAGCAAACAAATGGCTTCAGTCTTGTGTTGCAGCATGAGAACTTGAGTAAGAATTAGGTCTAAAAACCTAAAGAAATTATTAAGTCTATTTTTAGAAGAGAGTTATCCTATTTAAGTAGTAAAGCTTTTAAAATACCCCTTAAACAGTAGACAGTGTATAACATTAGTTTATTGTTTAGTTTGGGGTTTGTTTTGTTCCTTAGGGGTTTTTGTTTTAACGAACCTTGCCTCAGAATTTAAAAAATAATTAACTTCACCTGGCTACAGTGCTGGTTTTCTTTATGTTTTAGTAAGACCTGAACTAAACTGCTATGTGAAAAGGAGTGTCTTTTGAAAACTATCCCAGATACCTATTCTACACCAAGAGACCAAAATCTGATTTGAAACAAATTTACATCACATAAAAATCCAGTCAGTCAAACCTGTTTCACTGAAAACGGATGAACAAAAAGTTAAATTACAATTAATTGATACAATTTAATCCCCTTACTATGATATGCCTGGCTCCAGCTTTGACCTTTAGTGTATCAGTTACCAATTTCCAACTCAGACACCAGATGGGAAGAGAACAATAGTTTCACTCATGAATTCAGCAAGGGAGGAAAGGAAACCTCAGCACAATTAGCTCATTAGTGCATTGCCAATCAAAAGAGTCCAGTGATGGGCTCTGAAAGGCTCAGAAGGCTTGCAATGAGATCTCCAGGTCAGTAATAGGTTCCCAGTTCAATTGTGAATCAGACCCCCAGCAGCCTAAAGGCTGTCACCTTCCAACAGCTGTTAGAGGGTTCAGTGAGCCCTACACAATGGGCTGGGATGCAAAAACAGATGCGGGAGTTGCTTAAAAATAACTGGAATTTATGATGGTTTACCAAGAGATGTACAACCATCTCAGCTCAAGGAACTGCTGGTTTAAGGGCTTTTAAAGGTCCCAATAAATTACCAAATTGTTTTGGCAGAGCACCAGAGGAAGCACCAAATATGGATTGCTATAAACTGCTTTGGTTTTTTTTAATAAGCTGGTTTAGGTACAATATATTGTTCTATTTAAAGGCTGAAGTGGCTTTTAGTGCAGCTTACAGCCAAATAAGGTACTCTAACCCAAAATAAAGCACTCCAGCTGGTATAAATTGGAATTACATGCTAAATCTGACCTCTTTATTGACAATAAATCTTGCATTCATGGCCTATCCAGGATGAGAAAGTTTTAAGTTCCTTTGCAGCATCTGCCAAACTAAAAGGCTCTGGGCTCAGAGTGGCAAAAGAAACTGTGTCCCTACAATTCAGCTCAAACCAGAAGGAAAAAAAAGAAGGTTTGTCTTCTTGACAGGTAAAATTTGCAGCATTGTGATCCTGGCTCTGTTTTCAATCAGACACAGACTTTGGTGTGATTTTTGCAAGTCACCTGCAAACCACAACGTTTTCCACACTGCACAACTGCTATGGAAACAGTGAGGGTGCAACAGGGGACAGGGGATCCCAAACACCCTCAGCTCCCAAAGTCAAGAAGAGGAGGAATTAGGGGAAAGCTATAGATGGTTCAAGAGCTTCTCAGCTCTGGCTTCCCCTGCTCAAGTTCCCAGGTAGTTGCAGGTATCCTTTTAAAGATTTCACACCCCTCTGTAATGGCTGAAAATGGTGGCCCACAAAAAGGTGTAACTGAGTATGGCAAACTGTGCTTTAGAGCTACATAATGACTTGAATCTCAGAAATAGCTCAGTATTCACTAAAACTCAAAAGATTACATTGGTTTCACTCTCAAAATATTCTGAAGATTGAATTCTAAAGTCTCTGCTTCACTAGAAAATTACAAGACCACTGCTACTTCCCTTTTAAGATTCTGCTTCAGTATTCAAAACACAGCAGTAATTAAAGAGCAAATGGTACATGCTGCCACTTCACTGCACAGCTCTTCCCTCAGCACTAATTGGATTCATGTCTTAATCCACCTTGAAACAAATAGCCTCAGAAACATGAAACCACACCAGGCAGCCCAACTTTGCAGAAATGAGAGTTCTTAGCAGAAGTTTATCTTACTTCACAGAGTCGTGCATCGTCTTACAGATGTGCAGGAGGGCATTGAGGATCACAGGATCCTTGGTGGGCTCCTGCTGATGCCTACAAAGGGTTTTAGAAAAAGTGGTGAAAAATCCTGCTCTGTCAAAAGGGAAAACAATGACTAAACCAACACTCATTTAATGCATAATTCCAACCACCAGCATTGTATGACACTGCACAAGTTTTAAATTCATTTGTGAACCCAGGGAACACCAAAAATCACAGGGTTGAGAGATGCACAGTTCCAATAAATGCCAGTCAAGAAATATTATCTTAACACACCCAGCTCAACTGCCAAGCCACAGACTGGCTCCTTAATGGACACAGCAAGGTAGACATGTGATACACTGAGGCAACCTAAGAACATCAAACCAAAACAATCCTGGATTTACATCATTATATCATATAATTCCTCAGCTACTTAGGGAGAGGCAGGAGGGATCAGTGCCACGTTTAGGCACAGGGGCACACGTGCACTGCAGCTCCACTAAGATGATTAAGGGGCCACAGCATCTCTCACATGAGCAAAGCCAAGAGAGCAGGGGAGAGAAGGGTTGGGAGGCTCAGCAGTGAATAGAAATACCTGAGGGGAAGGTGAAAATGAGATAAATGTTTCAAGAAACCTGTTAATTATTTGAAAAGAAAAGGATTGCTTGACTTTCAGAGCAGTTGAATCTATTTTTGTTTTCTAAGTTCATTTTCAGCTGCAGCACTACTCCATTCTGTGCTGTCACAGCAACTGGAACGTGAAATAAATTTCATAAACCAACAAAGGCAACACAAACAAACAAAAAAAGCTCAGAGAACAACTACTCTGTTAACTCACAGCAAGCCAGCATCAATATAATTACTTCAAATCAGCTTTCTTTGTGAACAGTCAAACAGTCCATCAATAAATAACAAAATTGACACTTTTTTTCTTTCCCATAGCCTGGAAAACTTTCAAAAACTCAATAGCCAATATCCTGACTCCTCTCCCCTAGCCATCTATCAATAAGTTCCTCAGAGTCTCCTGAGTGCATTTCACCTCAACAGTCCCCACTTACTTAATAAAAGATTCCATAATGCACTTGCAAACCTCCACTCTCACACTTTCCTTCTGGAACATATCCAGAAATGGCAAGAATTTCTCCTGAAAGTACAAATACATAAACAAGTAAAATTAGGTATGTTACTAACAACACACTAAAACAATAAATACTTTGGGAAAACTTTATAAGCACACTTATTTAGGTAAAATTATTTTCATCTTTTTTGAAAACAGTAATTCATCTCAAGATTTGAGAAAGTGGAACAAGTGGAAAAGGACTGCTGGCTGCAAGATGTATCACTTTATTGATTGCACAGATCCAGAAGGGAACACAAAATCCAGAACTGTTTGAATCTAATGTTGCACTTTATTTTGAAAAGCAATTATATGCTTCAAACACCTTAAGATCATGACAAAATCAGACAGCTAAATTCTCTTGCAGAAACAGTGCCAAACAATTGTTCTTAAAAATGTATTAAACAGAATATCACTTACCACAGAAAAAAGCAGAGCAAAGTCATAGATGTAGGTAATGACTTTCTGAATAATTGACTGCAGCTAAGGGGGAGAAAAAGGAAAAGTAAAAAAACCCAGGGAAATTATTGCAATATGATTTAAATTAAGACTATCCACTCCAGAGATTATTCTTCTCTAGTTATTCACAGAGAACTGTTTTGAAAGATGCTTCAAGCATTCATCAGTGTAATTTCTTCCCCCAAAGCAGGACAGATTATAGCTATGCTGTTCCTACACCCTTTTCCAGCATACCCTTCAGAACCCCCATTGAACAGAGGCTGACCAGCCTGCCCAGGCTTTATTTGCTCTTCACTTCCATAGTTAGGCACATTTTTTCAGTTTAGAGTCTCCATGTCCTCTAGCTCTCTGCACTAAAAAACACAGCCAAATAAACAAAGAAAAAAAACCCAAACCAGTTTGTTAAATCTTCTCTTGTAGGCACTTTTTCTACCCTCCAAGTAACCACAACAACCTTCTCAGCTAATCCATATCTCATTTGGAATTCAGTCTCAAGAACTAGACACAATAATTCACTGAAACCTTAACAATGCCAGGTAGGAATAGACTATTTTATGGTTTATTTGTGCTTAAAAAGCCTGCCATGAGTGTTAATTCCCTTCAGCAAACACCACTGCTGATGTGGGAGTTACCTATTGCTACTTCTAAATACGTAAATCACTCTGGTTTATCATTTCTCAGAATTAAAAGACTGATGTGCATGGAAAAAAAGGAGGAATAAATCACAGCATTACAAAGTTCCAAGAAGCTTCTCAAAATATAGCTAGTGTTTGAAAATAATTATTTTGTTACAGGAGTTATCAGTCATGTTTAAGAATTAATTCCATTTAAGAAGATGCACATCAGATTTTTACAGATTTGCCAAAATAAGTTCTTCACCTGTGGGTAAGCATCTTCAAAGGCTCGATCAGGAGTCATGTGTTTGATAACATCAGCCAGAACTGTATTCACCTCTCGCTTCTGTGTAGCAAAAAACAAGGTCACAGAACACAGGAAGGAAACTGGCACATGAATCAAGTCACTAAACATCACTTGAGTAGGAAAATGTACTTCCATTTGCCAAAGCATCAGCTTTTTACAGAGCTCTAGTTAAGCCAGGAACTTTAGCCATAGCTCCAGTAAATCCTTTCTTAAACTGGTTCATCTGCCATTAAAACAAAAGGATGTGAAACATTCAGTGCTGTGAGGTGGTTAAACCTTCAAAGCTGCATCATTTATCCTCACTCATCTTTCATGAAAGGAAACACAATTTTTCATTCCTACACATTTATATTGAATAGTTAAAGCCTTTCCATCTTTAATACCAAACTGCTTATACAGCCACTTAGTCTGTACCAGAAAAATTCCAGGGAAACAAAGTAATTTTCACTTACTGTAAAATGTCTGCAGGTATACTCCACCCACACTTCAGCACAGTTGATATAATCCTAGAAATACACGTGTCTTATGATTACCAATATTTGCAGGACACTGTGAGAAATACACTTGAAAAAATTTCACTTTAAAAAATTAACTCCTGAGTTATGATTCATGCTTCCCTAAAGATCTAGAACTCAAAAGCCCCATTTCTGCAATAATGTTATGTAAAATTAAGTTATGCTTCAGCAGAGCTAAGAAAAGCAGGGATGATCTGAAGAGATGACCAGCCATAACATTTCTTTGGCAGCTGTGTGTATTTAGAAAAGGTAAACAATGTCATGCTAAGCATATGCTTACTGAGCAACTGACTACAGCTTTGCTCTAAACACAGAATCAGTAATAAACAAAATGGCCAGTAAATCACCTGTGGGTTCTTCAGCTTTGTTATCACCTTCCAGGCTTCATTTAATATTTGAAGGCGATCATTTTCAGGAGGATCAGCCAATGCCAGGTTTAATCCCAGGGAGCGAAAGAGGAGATGCTGAAAGTTAATGAGAAATTTGAAATTAAAAGCAGATAAGGCATGTCCATCCAAGACTGGTCCGGCAGGTACAGTGTGCAGAAAGATTTTCAGGTCAAATCACTTCAATAATTTTATTCAAGTGAATATACAAGTTATATTGGCAACTAAGAACATAAAGACCTCTGTCAAAGAAAAGGAATTGTTACAAATTACATACAAAATGTTACCTTTGGGAATCCAGACTCGTCACACTCTTTAATCATGGCAATGAAGTCCATTGATCTCGCAGCAATAAACTCTGCTCTGAAGGCCGACATCACCGAATTCAACAGCAAAGCACTGCCATGAACACAGCCCACATCAATACAGCTCAACAGCAGCTCCCTACATTTACATTCATCTGAACTTCTCAGACTAACGACTGTCCAGCATCTATTAAAAAATTTTTTTAAAGGGAGGAAAAGATCCTCACACAAATCGAGCTTGCTTGGATGAGGATTAATAATGCATAAGCAAAACAAGAAAACATTAAGCCATCAGATAAGGAAAAGGTAACCCAGCCTGTAGAATATTTCTTCCACACAGGTGTTTGTGAAACCATCATTTTAGCAGGAATTTACTAGAAATATCAAGCAAACCAGGAGTAGCTGACATTTAGATTACTCTCTGTTCAGCTACAGCTCAGAAGAAGACTTACAGAGGGCAAATCCCTGTTGAAATTTTTCTTAATTAATTATATTATATATGCATTATAAAAGCCACATTTCTAGCAGCTGCATTGTTAGAATTAAAATAAATCCAAAGTCATGGTCATGGGATAACTGGCAATGACATATTTAGACATTTATGATGAACCATTCAGACAGGAATTTGTGTTCTATCAAACCAAAGTCACAGTGCAAGAGTGAACTCAGTGCATCACTGGAACACCCAGTTTACTCAGCCATGAGTTAGCTCAAGAAGCTGCCTCATAAAACACTGTGCCCTTCACTAGTCTGAAACAGGCAGTTTGAATACAGGGCAGCTTACCTGGAGGGAAATTCTAAGTGCTTAAAATAGCCCAGCAGCTCCTGTGTTTCTGCCTGAGCAAAACCAGGAGCCAGAGACAAGGCTGGTGGAGAACACATTACATGTCCTAGGCTTTGGCTTAAGGAGCCAGAATGCAGCAACCAAGTTAAACTAATTAACTTTGGCTTGACAAGTAATCCACCATATTTTAGAATTCATCTCTGGAAAACAGATGTTCAATCATGATTGAGTAAGCTACTGGGAGAATGAAAGCTACACTGTGTATCCAAACTGTTTCCAAAAAAGGGAAAAAGAACATTATTCCAGGGACTCCCAGGTACTTATTACAGACTCCTGTCTTCTACACTCTGCAACACTTACTTGTTTCCCAATTTCTTGCATCTCTCCATCATCTCAGTAAGCAAAACCTGGGAAAATGACTTATTAAAATTAGTGAATAGAGACTTTGCAAATATATTCTGCTTTAATTGCTGTACTAAAATCTAAAGCTGTTTTAATTACTTCTCCAACACATTCCAATAGTCCTGTCTCATCCTATATTTACAGCACTAGGAAACAATGGTGTAGCACAACATAAAACACATCCTCTGGAATAGGTACAGTGACATTTCAATCAAAACCACCATTTTATGGAAGCCAAATCTGCAATCCTTCATCCATGCCATTACTCCAGGTAATCACTATTTGCCAGCCAGGTCAGTTACCTCTGGCAGGAGAGGTGAAAATTCTGCCAGACTGCAAACCACACTGACAGATTAAAACAGCCTGGTCACTATGTTAAACTACAGGCTACTCAAATCATTTTTATATCTGTATGACAGAGGAAACTGATGAATTCAGGAAATAAAGATTAAACTAGCTAAAAGACAGAAAGAAACAAACAGGAATACTGCCTATGAATTTGGTCACACTTGGAGCTTTGTGGAAGCAAACATTGTTCCTGTACAGAAGAGAACATCAGAAAGTGCTATGTAGGCTCATTACACTGGCTGAGGGGTGGTTTTTTAGTAGGCAAAATTAACTCTTCACCACAACACTTCCTTTAGTATTGAGCATTACCACATTCACTTACATCTGGGGCATGGTATGCAATGCACTGCAAAATCCAGTCTATAGCAGGAGAATATAGGGTCAAATACAAAGGGATCTCCACACATTGCACCACCAGCTGGTTCTGAACTGTATCCCCATGTATCTGTTGAAGAAAGAGACAAAAATGTGTTGCTGTGAAAAGGCATTTCATGGGAGATATGATACACTGAATAAAGTTTGTATATGAACAGAAACAGCAGACAGTATCACAAACATATTCTGAAGCATTCCTTGCAAGCTGGGGGAAGAAATATCAAGCTCCTAACATGTATTATTCAAGTCTGGAAACATGCTGAATAGAGCAGTTTCAGCTTACCATAATGTATGTAAAATTTCCCATACTATATCTGGGTACAAGAACACCCCTAAACCTAGATTTGAGAACCTCTAAGATTTTTTAAAAGTATGTGGCAGTTTGATTAAGGAATGTATTTATCTGATTTTGCAAATAAAACACTTATTTGCTTACTTGTTTAAATGTTAGAAGAAAGTCAAAAAAATTTTTGTTCAGGCTTTCTTTGAGTTGTGGTGCCACTTCCATCCCAACCTGTATTAAAAGAAAAAGATTTTATCTGCATCTATCAATTCTCCTTCAGACTGAGACAAAAACACATTTGCTGAAAGAATACACCCAAGTCACACACATCAAATCAACCCACAGCTTTTGACTGATTATTTCCTTGCTAATTATTATGGTCATGTTCACTAACAGCTACCCTGAGGTAGTTACAGCTGTGTTTAAACACAATCCTAGCATCAGCTCCAAGTATCTGTAAGCAGTGAGGAAATAGTGTCTACTCCAGGGCACTGCAACAGCCCACAGCAGCACAGGAAATCATTCTTACTTATTACAAACACTTAAATAGAGATTCCCCATTCTTAAAACAGAAGAGAAATTATTTTTTGTTTGTTTGTTGCAAGGAAGAGACCGGCTGCTGGCGTGAGATAAAAGCAGCAGTTCCAAGCAGCAGTGGCAGCACTGGCTGCAGTAAATCTTTGCTACAGATCAAAGGAGGTAAATGACAGCCTACCCTGCAAAGGTATGCCCTGGCATAGACTGCAACCAGTGGATCTCCAATTCCTCTAATCATAGATGTTAACCGTGGCAGGCATTCTGAAATCCCCCTGTTTTCAGCAGAAATGAAAATGAGCTTCATCAGTCCATAACAGAATTACATCACCTACAGGTAACTTCAGCAGCTGCCTTGTAGACTAACAATTGAGCATGAGCTACAGAAATATCTATCAAACAAAAAGGAAACCAGCACAAAAATTTATTTCTTAAGTAAAATTTGATGTGTACAATAATACATATCCTATATTCAAATAGCAGTTATTTGTTATTCAGAGCCAGACAAATAAAACCAAAAAACTCCCCCTCTATCTTGGAGAGCAGCAGAGCTATGGAAAAGCTGCAACTCAATGTAAGGAAAGCAGATGCTTAAAGCAGAACTGGCAGAATTCCTTCCATGTCTCAATTTCCCACAGGTCCTTTTTGACAGAGCTGTGCTAGTGCCTGGATATGAGGCCCACTAATTCCAGTAAAAGAACTGCTTTTTAGGGATAATAAAGTTGTCACCAAAATAGCAATTTGGCTTCCAACACCCATTTCAAAATATAACTGAAGAAAGACAATTACAAGGCAAGGAACATTTGCTGCTCAGCCACTGGCAGTTTGGCAGCACATTAAACTTACACCAAGGTTTTCAGTAGATGGTGGTTCACTGCTCCTAAAAACTTCTCCAACTCTGTCTCTCTCAATCTGACAACAATATTTTCCTTTCCATTTTCTATCACATCTTTTTCCCACACTCCTCATGTCATCCACCTTCCTTCCCCCTCCACCATCAAAACCACTGGTTTGCACTGGGATTTGTGACACCTGGTATCACAGTTGTACATATATTTGAAAACTGAGAGCACTATTGTATTTCAAAGTGCATCACAGTTCACCCTTACTTTTTTCATGGTATTTTCATTAAAAATTCCCAACCACTTCTTCTCAGTTCTACTAAGACCCTACCCACCATTAATCACAGAACTCTCATGTTAAATTCCTTGAATCACTTCCTAAGTCTGCCCATTCACTTCCTTTCCATATTAAACATTATTCTTACGTTTTGGATAGGAACTTATTGCACTTCAGTATTGCTGCTTCCACATAACTAAATTGAAGCCAAGTTAAGGAACAAAACTGAGATTCACACCACTGAAAAAGCTGAAGCAAACATATACCAAATGCATATTGAACAAACTATTTTAAGGCCTTCTGTAACTAATGTCACTGCACTTTGCTGATTTTCACAATTTATCTACAAGACATTGTTTCAAGGTTTTTCATGCATCATCTCTACTTTGTCACTGCCAAATTGCTCAGAGCCAATAATTAAGCATTCTGTTTACTATGACTCAAAAGTACATTCAAAACATACAGCCTGAAACAAACAAAACAAAGCCAGCAAAAACATCAGATCCCGTGTGTTTTATTGAAACAAACATGTTCACTTTTGGAAAAATCCACAAAAAACCTGCAGACACACTCTGAGGGTCTCACTTGACAAGGATACAATCTGGGAATGAGTTCTCTGATTGAAGCAATCTTGAAAAACCAGTTTAAGCAAGTTTCTTTAGCCGTATCGTTAACACTCTCTGGAGGAAAGTTATCTGGGAAAAAACAACCCAGAAATAGTTACATTCTTTCTGGAAACAACTTACTTTTCATTCTAAGTTTAAAACTGTATTCTCTTTCCATTCATCAAGAAATTAAGTGCACAATAATAAACTAGGCAATAAATTTGTTTCTCAGCTCTCTTGAGCAGCAGTCAGAGCTGAGTACAGAACAAGAAAAGGCAACAGTTTTGTAGTAAATAACATTTCAGAACCTGAGTTCAAGGACTCAGAGCTCATCTCAGAGCTGCCACTGAGAAATCCAACCTCTGCCTCTGCTCTTCCAAAACCAGAAATTGTAAAAAAAGAAAATACAGGGAATCTGTAACAAACACATATATATAAATCTATAATGATTAGAGAACATACAGAAGAGATTTAAGCACTCATATTCTTTATTTTAAAGGGCTAATACAAATTTTAAATAATACTATTGCAACACAGACAGAAACCTTGTTTCTGTACACTCAACACTGAACACATCCTATTATAAACTCCCTGTGAAAGTTTAAAGCACCAGTGCTCTCCCACTCCTGCCCCCAGAAGGTGAGGAGCTCCACAAGAGAGTTTCCAACTTGCAGCACAAGAGAAGCCATGTTAGAACTTCCTGCACTCAGTCAGGACCTTTCTCATCTAGGACCTCAGGAGTTCCCACTGAACTTTGTTTCATTTGGTTCCCAAAGGACAAGCCCAGAGGCTGGGCCAAAGGTTTACATGCCCAGTCAGCACAGCACAGATTTTCCTCCTCTCTCCCACTTTTAGAGCTGCTTGGGAAGTTCCCACCAGCAATCCTCTGGCAGCTGTACAGCTGCAGCAGAGCTCAGCTCTCCAGAACAGAGGCAACTGTGCCCAGAAATCCTGATGGGCTGTGGGAACTGTCTGCCTTCATTAATGCTTGTAAGAGCAGTTTGTCAGATCTGTAACAAACAAATTTGTCTTAACTGTTTTCTCTAAGTTTATTTCACATTTGAGTATTTCAAGTTTATGGCTCCAATCCTATGGACTTAACTGCAAACTAATGGTACCGTTCCATTGCCAACTACAGAATGTTTCATCTTGCAAGGATGTGCACTTAATGCACTCCAAATTGCAAGGAAATGCCTGTGTTTTCCATGGAATGTCTCAACATCTTGCTAAAGAGGTTCTTCCACATTCATTTGTACTGTAAATGTGACATTAGATTTTTACATTGTGTTGGAACTTCAACTGAAAAAATAAAAAGGGCCCAAGTTAGAAAGATTATGCTAGAAGCAGCCTGCTGCTACTTCCAAAATCCCTCCTTAATCAAAGCAAAATGATCCAGTTTCCAGTGTAGCAAAAAACCCCATCTATTTACCAAAAACTGACACTCTCAGCTTTGTTACATTTCCATCATTAACTTTAAGCTACTAAACTGTAGTACTTTCAGAAGAGAGCATATGCTAAGAAAAAAAGGAAAAGTCTCCTTCATCTAATTTGGCCCTTCCTGGTTAATTCTCTCTCCTCCTAATAACCTCTGTATTAGAGAACTTACATGTGATTCTGTGAGATTTCAAATCTCAGCAAGATCCATTTTACATTTAGTAACAGCAAAGTCACATGCACGTTTAATTGTAACTTAGGTATATCCTTCACAATTAAAATGTAAACTTGTGTGAGCATTGTGGATAGTGGAAGCTGTAAGCAATGGATTTTATGCTGTTAAAAAATAAAAATTTCTAGATTCAAATGAGAAATTTTCTATAGGAGACAGAGTAGCAATGGTCCTGTTTAACCTTCCTCAAGCATGGATATTGTTTTCTGGAGTGGAAACAAGCACAAAGTTACCTGGTAGAGAGACTCGGTTATCCACACACATTGACAGAATTCTTTCATACACCAGTTTCCCTGGTTAAAAAAAGAAAAAGAATAATAATAATAATAATAAAAAATCGTAACAAATTAACAAACTGTAAACCACAAAATGTTGGTACAAAGGTTCTCTTTCCAACATACAATGAAATTAGCTGGAAAAAGCTTCCTGGAACCCTGACATTTTGCTGCCCTCTAGTGAGGCTGAAATGTTCAGTGTGATTTAACACTTCTCACTATCAAAAAATTCCCTGGCTCCCTTAAGTGCAGAGGTAACACACAGGTCAGATTTCTCCCAGGCCAGGAAAGGACAGCTGGTGTCCTGACTTTGCTGAGTTTGGATATTGTGTTATCTCCAGCAGCCTTCAGAAGGAGGAAGGAGCACAAAGAGGAAGTACAACCTGAAAAAACAATTGGATCCCTGTCGTAGCATATCCTGCTAGCACCAAAATACCATTCAACTCTGAATGCCATTGTAAATCTTTTCCATAACAGGACAGAAAAACAAGAGAGTCACATGAAGTGGATGACAATTTCATGTACAAGTTTAAAAAAAATATTTAAAAAATCAGTAACTACATTTGGATCACTTCACAGTCCCTATTCAGCTAAAGAAAACTTTCTGACTTCTATTCTTCAAATACAAAAATAATGAAAAATTGAGTCAAAAGGCTGCCAAAATCCAAAATATTTTTATAATGACAGCATGTTTTAAATTTCAAAATGAAGAAATCATGATTTTTCCTAACATTTTGTTCTAGATATTCACTAATACATAAAGAACACAGAACTACAAAATGAAATGTTTTTATCTTACAGACTTTGCTCTTAGGAGTTTTTTGACAATTATATACCATGTTTACCACTGGTGTCCAAATGTTTATGTTGGAAATAGTCCATGTTAAAACTACAAGTCATTTCAGCCCTTTTTGGATAACTTTGATGCTTTCTAACATTACAAAAAAAAATTAATCTCATTAACAATTGTGTACTAAGTCTGGCACAGTAGATACTTACCAAAAGTATCAAGGATATCTGTAATTAAAACAAATTTACTTGGATAAAACTGGATTACTGTTGTGTCTGAAAGAAGCTTAGAACACTAGAAGGAGAAAAAAAAAAACAAAGAAACATTTTTAGAGGTCAATGCAAGTTTGTGTTTTTACTCCAGAAAAGCTGGAATGGATGAATATCCACAGATGGAAAGGGCCAATATGAACTAGGAGGCCAAAAGCACGAGGACATCTAACACGACACACATTGGTGCTTGTTGTAATTTTCAGGATATTCTTCATTTCCAGAGCTAGTCACAGACCTGGTTTTCCTTTATACAGTGTAAGCTACAGTGCAGAGTTTCAGCTGACCATGCAGATCTGTGCATTTGTTTAGACAAGACAAATTCTCTCCCACACAAAGCATTAAAAGACACTTCTCCAAAATAACTTACTCCATCTTGACAAGCACAGTATCTTACAAAAAGGCACTTGAGGAATTACAGAATCACAGAGTTGTTTAGGTTGGAAAAGACCTTCATGACTGTTGAGTCCAACCTTGAATCCAGCACTGCCAAGACCACCAGTAAAAAACATCCCCAAGAGCCACATCTACACATCTTTTAAAAACCTCCAAGGATGGTGATGCCACCACTGCCCTGGGCAGACTGGTCCAATGTTGGAGAACCCTTTTGGTGAAGAAATTTTCCTAAGTAGATGTCAAACTCACTCCTCTCACTGCACACTAAGCAGTCTGTAATAATAATGACAGACTATGCAAATAACCACAGCCTGGTGTCAGGAGAACTGCTCAGTTCTTTTAGAGGATACAGCACTCTGCAGGAAGAACCACAGCAAGTGAAGTTCAGTGAGGTTTCTACCCTATCCTGCTTTATAACTACAGAATTATTATCCATCACAAAACTTTTAAAATGCATTAATTACCCAAGTATCTATTTCATTCTTAGCCAGTCTTTCAATTAATGATGACCATCTGCAGCATTAAGTGCTAAGTGACCAACACTTCAGCACGGATGAACATTATTCAACTTTGGTACCACTGTCCTAAAAGGAAGCACTGAATCCCATGTTAGAAACTGTTATTTCAAAATTATTTGCGAACCATTTGCAAAAGATACTATGAAAGTATCAATGCATAGATTATCCCTGCATATCACATGTATATATATATTTACACACACATCTATATATATATATTTACATATTAAAGCACTGTAAGTACAGTATATCTCTGCTCCTTTTCTTCTCATCCAAAGACAATATTCACACTTCACAATCCTATATATGGATCTTTTTAAAAACAACAATAATAGTGCTGATTTTATAGTATTACAAAAGAACATTAGTCACCCTAGGTCACGTATAATTGTTTGATCTCACTTCATTAATGTTTCATTTCCTTTTTTGTCTTTACCACAATTTAAAATGAAATTACTTCAAGCAGTTTCCACCAGAGTATCCAGAATAACCAAAAAAAATCCTGACTTTATATAACCCCACTGGCTGACTACAAGCATTACATCAGTTTTACAGCTTTTAAGGATGTCATTATCTCATCTGTCCTCTGCTGCACTCTGCCTCTGGCCTTTTTTAAAGGCCAAGCCAAACAAAAGAGCATTTAACTGTCCTATTTCTCCTTGCCCTCCTCGAAGCACATCACCCCAAATGACCCAAAGGAAGACTGTGGACAAGTTTTAAAACAAACAAACAAACACAAACCCCACACATACCATTTTAAAAATCTGGAGCTGGTTTTGGTAGCTTGCTAAGGTCCTAAATCCCATTATTTAATTGCCTTAGTAAGTCTGGATGGGTAAAATGCTGATGTTCATAAAGGCATTCTGGTTTTATTTGTAAGGAGCAAGGGGCTGAAGGGGAAGAGGACAGGAAAGGAAATTACATGCCCTAGAAAGAGCTGATAGCACTACATGTTATTTATTCTAACTATCCTTAAGCAGGTGAAATTTCCACATCTGTCATTTGGTGACTCATTGAGAATTCCATCCCATGTAACCCAGTCAAAACCAATACATAACAACAAAGCTGAAAATCCAACTATTGTCAGAAGTCATAAAATTCTGAAAGAAACATGTTTCAGAAAAGAACAAAAGAAAATAACAGAAAAATAGTAGAAAGTCTTCTTTTCCCAAGAAGGAAATAGACAAGTTGTATCACCAAACTCACTGGTTCTGCACAGAACAAAAACATAAAACTGACCTGGATGACTATTTTCAGAGCTTTTACTTTCTGATCAGAGGACCATGCATCCTTTAAAGACTGGTTCAGTTCTTCAATCCGATTCATGTAATCCTGCTGAGTCAAATTCAACAGCTCTTTCTGTGATCCCTGGCAAGAAAACACAAACCCACTTAATAAGAGCGGGAGGGAGGGAAGGACAGTGCTGTTATTATAGACACAAATCACCGTGGGGGAGAATCCCACAACATTTATTACAACTTCCCTTCAGCTCTCAGGAACGTAGGTTATGAAACTTCTCACCTTTGCACAGTAAAATATTGCAGCTGGAGAGATAACTTGTGTATTTCTATCAAGCTTATAACTGTAACTTGAATTAAACTCAAGTAGACAGTATGCAGTTTCTGCATCTGTAATTCCAAAATTATCAGATGTTAAGACTACTGGGCTCCACGAAGTTTTACAGCAGCTTCAGATCATACACAGTGAGAAGGTAAATCAACAGCAATAGATCAGGTAAATTTTCAAATCACAATTTCTAGTGACACAAAAGTATGATTCTGCCTGAATCCTGTAACAATAAGGATTAAAATTACTAGAAAATTCCCACAGAAAGTACGTTTTTACCTAAATACTGCATAAGCACTTGCAGAATCAGGACCTTTTCAAAAGGCTTCAAAAAAGATTTTTGTTTCACTAATTACTTTCATTGTTATTATGGTGCTGAAATTTCACCAGAAAACTTTCTCACCTCTTCCAGATCATCCAGTTCTTCTAACCTTGTCCTCACTTTTTCAGAAACTGCTGAACCAGTAGTTGTGGCTTTTCCTGTAAAGAATTACATGTTTAAATTTCTTTAGCATTTAAACACTGGGACTTCTAAAGAGAAACAAACCTGAAGGAGCCTGCCATGGACCAGTCAGCTTCTGTGACAGAAGACAAGTGGTGTGATTCATTTAGTGAGTATTCCTGAGGACAAACATCTGAACATACCTGCACTGCATTCACTTTGAACAGTAATGACAAGTAAGCAAAACTGAATAAAAGTGGATTTTCTTGCAATTTTTACTGCTAAGAAAAGAATCACCAGATAGAACCATAGGATGATTTAGGATAGAAAAGCTCTGTGGAGGTGTGTGTCCAACTCTCCTCCTCAAAGCAGGTCCAGTTCTGAAGTTATAATAGCTGCACAGGGTTCTATCCAGTCAATTTAACAACATTCAAGGATACAGATGTCACACTCTTCCTGAACATCCAATTTCAGTGTTTGACCATTCTCATTGCAAAAAAGTATTTTGTATTTTTGCAGAAGCTGAAATGCTGCATGTTTATTCATATATAAAAATCCTGATTTACTATGCTGACTACTTAGCCCAGAATCTCTTTGCTAGAAAACATGATGACATATTTAACATTTGGTTCTTTTCTGAACACCCAGCATACAGTTAAAATCATTTCACTTTCATGTAAAGAGAATAACTGAACAAGTTGCCAAAGGAGTTGTTTGCTTTCCTTCCAGTGAGCAGAAGAGCTAATAAACATGATTCTCAAAATATCATTGCTCAGTTTAAACGGAAGAACATTTTAAGCTACAGTGGAAGTCAGTGCAGTGAAATAATCACAAATTCATTAACCCACAGGAATAAAAACCAAGGTGGCTGGGTGGCTTATTTTCAATAATTATTTTAAGTAAAAATCCAGATGCCTTATCCACCAAAAAGCAACGACCAATGTGTCAGAATGGGGGAGGCAGGAAAACACATTTCAACTGTTCTTGACCATAAACCTGTCACTGCACCCTGCCTCAAGCAAACTGTTACTGTTAAAGAAAGGGCTCACCTTTTTCAGATCCCATGTACAGATTCTGTGGGGAAGCAGAAAAAGCACACTTTTAGAAAACATGTACTCATTAGCATTCCAAGAATGCATAGGGTAATCACACTGCTAATTAACTCTCTAATCATTTAGTGGATGCAAGACCAGCAGTTATTTGCATTGTCACAAAAAGACAAAGTGATGGCCTCTAAATACCAAAAAAACTTGGACTCAGATCTAAAACAATCTAAGTGAGAGTTTGTGATTCAGTTAGCTACAATATTAAAACTGAAATTTAGAGGACCAATATTTACCCATGAAAGAATTATAAAACAGCAACATCCAAAATCCATTAAAGGTCTGGTACAAATTTAAAACAAGCTGTGGAAGCCACCACTTACAATAGAAAGCTTCTCTGTTGTTGTGTATCTAGCAAGGATTTCCCCACGTTTGCTTGACCATGGCTCAAAGTCACTTCCTACAGCTGAGCTCTCCTCTTTATCCCGTTTCCTCCGTGCACCATCCTGTGACAGGAGTACAAGTGCAAAGTTAAATACAGATCTGGAAAAAGAAGAGAAGGCTGATCAAGCTCAACGGTGTTTCAAGTGCTAGTTGATACTTTCAAAAATTACAATATTAAAAAAAATCCATATTTAAATAAATATGTCAACATAAACCAGATAAAAATAGGTAAATAAAAAAGAATATTCTATTAATATGGTGTATCTCCTATATTACCCTCTTAATTGGTGAGACAATACATTTTATCCAGGGTTGGCTTTGTGGTTTTGGTTTGGTGTTGGTTTTATTTTACTCAGTTGAGATAACTGCCCCCAGTGTTACCGTAGGAGGAGCAGCAGTCACGGGGTCAGCAGCTGCTGCAAACAGTGACAGGGGATCAGTGCCATCCAACACACTGCTCAGTGGGTCCATCATAGAGCTAGAGGAGGAAGAGGAGGTGGAAGAAGTGCTTCCTTTCCGGTTCATCTTCTTCGTCTTGGATTCAGTAACCTAAAGAAAAAGTTCAGAACTATTAAACAAAAAGGTTTTCTCTTCCCTTGCTTTTCTTCAATAAATCATCAAAAGACATCCTACATAAACTGTGCTGTTGCAATGAAAGCAAGGAGACATCAAGCAAACTCTTTAGTGAGCACCAGCATTTAAATTGAAGCCCCCCCTTTTCCCTGCATCCGGAGACACTCACCTTCAGTAGCATTTCCACTATTATTTTTTCCTTCCAATTCTAGGTTTACAAAACTGGAAGAACAACCACTCTGAATTTGTTTCTAATACCCCTCCTCTATTTCACTGCATTTGTCCCTGTCCTCCAAACTCTTTTTTGCTATTTAATTTCCTCTGCCAGTTTCATCTTTACTTTTCTCATACAACACCCAAGCCTGGAGCATCAAATCCATACCCAAGGCCACTGTCTTATCTCCCTACCCACCTTCCTGAGCAGAAGCTGCTGCCCATTTATCATTCATTAGTAGATAACTCATCTCTTTGAAGCTGGATTTCTTTTTTTGTACTTCTTTAAAAGCCTCTTATACATCAAAGAAATGATAAATGTTTTAAAGTACACAGCTGACTGGAAGTTAACCCTAAACCAAATCTTACATCAAGCAATTATGCAGGTTATTTGTAATGCAACAATTTGATGTTAAATTTATCCATTATTCAGCATTTAATGCAACCAAGAAAACCCACAAGCTGGAGGTGCTGGTATTTGTCAGGAGATTGTTTCTGACACAAACAGCACCAGCAAACTTCTGTAAAGGGCAAACAGAATAAACCTTGATGCCTCTAGAACAGGCCACTAACACAGAAAGCAACTTCACAAGTACCACCACCAACCTCAAAGCCTTTTAACTTGAAAAACTAAATGTAAAAAGAGGAACACAACCACTTTGAATTCGGATTCATTTTCCAAAAGCACAAAGAAACTCACTGTAATGGGTTTCAGTGGATGGTAATCGCCAAACTCCAAGGGTACCGATTCCAGTTTGCACACTTCAGATTCTGACACATAGTTTCTCGATCTTGCATGCCTTAAAAAGCAACATTGAGGGGAAAGTATATATGCATATAAATCACCACGCGCTAAGGGAGAAGCATACCCTACATCCATACAGATACTTATTTACAAACACAGGCTAAAGTGCGCCAGTAAAGGTAAATACACAGCACGAGAGCCCGGTCTCCAGCGGCGGGGCGGGCGGGCCCGCGCTGACCCCGCCCGGAGGCGGCGAGCGGAGCGCTCCTGCCCCGCTCCGGCCCTTGGCTCCGAGCGGGACACTCTACGTGACAACACCCCGGGGACAGACCGGGGAACTCGGGCAACTCTCCCCTATTTCAGGGGAAATAACGCGTCCCGCCCGGCTCCCAGCTGCGGCTCCGTCCCTCAGCAGAGCTGTGCCGCCCGCGGAGCCCCGTGTTACACGGCAGGGTGTTATGAATGTGATCTGTTCCCTCAGCTTCCGCAGACAGCTCCGGACAGCAGCGCCGGGCTGCCGGCAGCACCCGGCTCTCCGGCTGCCCCCGCCACTCGCGGGGGTCCCTGTCCCCCCCCCTCAGCCCCGCGGGCGGAGAGGCCGCGCAGTTTCCCCTATGGCACATCCGTGGCCGTCCCCGCCTCAGCCTCCCGGCTGGGCGAGGCTCGCCGAGCACGACGGCTGCCCCTCGCCCAGCCGCGGGCACCCGCAGCCCCCCCGAGCCCGCGGCCGGCCTCTCCGCGGGGGGACAGG